>JAHWFP010029652.1:0-10953 GCA_023313725.1 Lithobius niger
AGCCAAATTTTTTCTAACTTCTGTTTACAACTTGAAATTTTAATTTTTTTTTAGTTTAGAAGAAGTTTAGAAAATTATAAATTGTGATTTTAAAATACATGAATCTTTCAGTTTTTTTGACGACACAATGAACGTCGCCAGACGTCAGACGCCAGACGCTTGAGCTCCTCACAGTCAATACATCTATCTCAATCGGCTGCGAGTCGAAATCGAAAAGTGACATCTGTCGGCATTAATTTCTGAGCGTTCCAGCAAAACAAGGGCGACCTCCGTGTCGTGTTTTGGTGATGCAGTAATTAAATTGTTATATCGGACGTAAGTAACGTATTCTTACCGCAATTCTAGTGTTTAGTTATTGTGTAAGTAATCCAAAAGTCAAACATGCATGTCAAAATGGATGTAATTGCCCTTTAAGCTATTTCTTTGTGCTTCGAAAAAAAAAACGACACGTTCTTGTAACCAGAAAGTGCTGCAAGAGAGGAAACCTTGGCATTTTTGTACTGTCAGTGTCACTCTCGGCTGACAAAAAGCGGCAACAGAACAAATTAATCGCATCACTGGCGCTTTCGGTGGCCATATTGTTCAGTCTAGTCGCGTATACTATATTTCATCCAAGATACGACCGGTACTGTAGTAGAGCCCTGGTTATACAGATCACTAAATAAAACGCGGTGGAAAAATATTTCCAACGTTAAAAAAAAAAACAGGATTACTGTGAGAAATCGTTAAAAATATGTGTATAACTGTAATGTTTTGAAAACGATTTCTCTCATGTAATTTTTTTTTTTTTTTTTTTTTTCAAGTTTAGAAATAGTTCGACACCGTGTTTTTTAGTCTCCTTTGTACTTTTGTGCGATATTCAACCACCGCTGGGTTCTGCTCTTGCGGTATGTAACTTTTATGAATGTCTTGTAAACTTCTTGTCTTGAGGAGGGGTAAGCTCATATTTTAACGACATCAGCGTAATTTGAAACGTTTTCTGCAGCTTAGATACACAATTTTCATAGGAATTAAAGGGGAATTGCCACCAAATGACAAGCTGCAGCATCTATAGCCATTTGCCGCTGTCTAGTTCTGTCTAGCCTTTACTTTCGAGAGGCGAAGGAACGCACAAATAAAATTCTTTTTACGCAACAAACAAGGCTCGTGCCTTATAAATTATTGAGGGTAAATTGTTGCGCCTACGTGCACCAGGAAGCAAGCGGTAAAGTTAAGCCTAACGACATCACGGGCGCTTTTTTCGTTATATCGACCGTTGTGAAACGATATTGAATGGGCGCCATCTAGTGACAGTGATATCGTTAACCTTGACCGCTTGCTCTCCAGTGCACGTGGACGAACCAAATTTACATTAAATAATTAAGGAGGCACGTGGCTAGTTTGTTGTGTAAAAAGAAATTTCTTTGCTCGTTCCTTCGCTTGTTGAAATCAAGTAGCTACATAGAACTAAATAATGGCATGGACGGCGCTAGCTGCTGCAATATGTCATTCGGTGAACAGGTACCTTTAATTTCACATATTTAAAACGAAATGTTCCTTTGGCCCAAGGGCCTCTTGTTAGCGGGGCCTCCCCGGGAATCCCCGGTCCTGGGTGGCCCAATCCGACACTGGTGCTCACTGACGTCATAAATAGAAAACATCAACACCTGACTAAAAAAAAGGTAGAAATTAGGCCTATAAAAGAGTGTAGGAGCTAATCTTGAAGGAGCTAATCTAGAACTAATCTTGGTAGGAGTGAGAAAGCCCACAAACGTTTCTTGAAGGGAGGAGGGACTGTGACTGAATATATGACGTTCTGGCATGGATCGGGCCAGTCCGTCTGTGTTCAGGGAGGGTGACGGAGCTAATGAAACGTTAGAACCTTAAACGTGTCTACAATTTACTCACGATGGAGCGTTTCCCAATAGGCATTAAAAGGATTTACTAGTGCAAAGGTGTTAAAAGATTTCGAAGTAGGATTTTAGGGAAGGAGGCGTTTTTATCTTGAGGCTATTTGAGGGGTAAGCTGTAGACGTAAGAGAATTACGCAAAGCAATGCTGCCATTTAACGGCGCCCTGCTACTTGCAAACTTGAAAATGGGCGATTAATGGCAGCTAATTGCTTCCCTCTTACAAAACACATAACAGCTTTGAAAGAGACGATTCCAAGATTGTTACCGGGTGTAACAGCCATCAGTTAAATGGAATAACAAGAAGCGTAACTTCTCTATTGTGGCAGGGTAAATTGAAAATGAATGAGTAGTCCGTCTCAGGGGCATGTTAACCCATGTTGTGGCATTTAAAGACAGCCACACCCTAAGACAGCCCTTACCCTAATATGGGGCCCCTCACCCCCTAAACCTGACATGGTGGGTCGCAGAGAAGCTTCGTAGATTTCGTGAACGCGACAAACGGGAAGATGTAAATGCAATACTGCGTAGCTCTCTGCGATGCAGGAGGAAGGACGAACTATGTGAGGACAAAGGAAGACCCCCTCACCCGAGGACTATTTTTTTTTTTTCGAGACGGAATTTAATTGGTTTGGATACGAGGACGCTGGCCAGTGGGTTGAGCTTCCTCGCTTTACTCGGGGTCCCCGGGGAACCCATAACAAAGCTCACGGTGCGCCTGGGAACCTAGTTTTTGCCCATCTCGTACGGCCTCTGTAGGGGACGTGTAGGCTGTATGTTGGGTCCAGGAGGTTATGCTGATCCAAGAAAAACAATGATAATATAAACGAAGAACGCATTGGACACAACATGGTGCTAATTTCCGGGTTTTTTTTTTTCTTAATAGTGAAATTGCTACAAAAATAAAAGTTGAACAGTGAACAGCATGAAGAACATTATATTTCATAATGAAATGAGTGTTTTTAGGTACCCTGTTTGGGCCCCCATTTCGGTGGTTCCGTAAGCCACTGGTTCCGTCTAACAGCGATTGTCTGTGTTTCTTCTGCGGCAATATTACGCAAGGATAAAGGAAACGCAACTGCGCAACAACGAAAAATCAAAAACTAAAGAAGCGTAGGCCTGCATCTGCATTGGTTAACTCAAGAATTTCAACTTGATTGGATTTCTGGAATACGGCTGTAAGTTTCGTTTCGGGGCGATTATGTGAATGGAACTCGGGATGATATGGTCATTGGATCCAGGAAGTGTTTCGTGGACGCGCTGATGCATGATCAGAAAATATTTTTTAACTGTGGGTTAAAAAAAATATCTCATACGCTAAGCAAAAAACCCATGCGCGTACTCTTGAGAACCACTTGAATAACTTTTAACGACCAAACAAAAAACATGAAATTAAAATCGGCGTCGTGCATGTCCAGTTACGTTTTATTGCCGTTGCCTCGCAGATACAGGCCTACCGCGTTCAAAATCGTCATCGTCATTTCCCTTCATACTCGTTTATTACGCAAGAGTCGTTTAGTATTTGTTTGTTACTGCTCTTCCAAGGTGGATCTCGAGGTAATAATACATTATTTATAAAGACTTTGGCCTACATTCTCGTACAAGAAAATGAATTAGAAAACAAACTTCCGACTGACAGCATACCATACCAATCAGCACTAATGATAAAAACTGTATAATGATTATTCCGAAGATAAAACGAAGTGTTTAAATGCATTCATGCGAAGCTGAGAAAACACAAATAGAGGAAAATAAGAACGGATCGACTTCCTCGTTCGATAGTTTTGGTTTTTTTTTTATTAAATAAAGATGGCAGAGTGTAGAATTCACATACCTACTTTTACACAACAAAAGTTGCTTAAGTTTTTTTTTAACTTAGAAAATTAATTTTAAGATTCAGTTTTGGGACAATGTCTCCCATAATAAACGTATGTCAGTGCGCATTCCTATGGTGGAATCACCTACTACCTGCTATTTTCGGTCAGTATTTCATTAGCCTACGTTTCATGACATTGGTGTCATACCAGTGAGTATCTCCCTCGTTTTTTTTTCCAATAGGGTATTTTTGGCACATGAGCCAATCACAGCCTACTTATTCTGATACGCACTGTGATGGTCTACCAAGCTGGCGATTACGGTGATAAGCAGCTCTTGTGCAAAAGCGATAATCAAGAATCAAAAATAGTTGGCCACACACTAAACCAGAGTCGCATACTTGATGGTGCTAAAAAAAACTTAATTAATCGGTTATTAAGTATGAGAAGTTAGATTAAGTAAGTGAGATCGATTTAAGTTATGTTACATTTGATTTGCGTTCGATGGGGTGTCGATTACAAAAACGACTTCTGGTTCTGACTGCTGCTAACTAGTGATTCTCAAGATGGCGACCGAATTGATCGTTAGGTCCGATTCGTTTATTGCTGTGGTAGCTAACACGTTACACCATAATGAATAGGCTTCAAAGGAGCTATAGAATGTACTTACACGTTCGCAATACATCTTCACTCCAGGAATTGTCATTCGAACTTATTTTAACCGTTTTTAATAGCGAGACCGTATTCGTTTCCATAGCAACGAACCAAGACAGCGAGCAACACACTGACTGGACTGAAGCTTAGACAGATGGCTTTCAACAGCGCAGCAGCAAAGAGACTGGAGATTAGATAAATACAAATGAATAACGAATTTGGATGTAAAACGTATAATTAATTTAACTGCTACATAAACGATTAGGACAAATTTACTAATACGTAAATTAAAGATTTTCAGTGACATTCTGTGATCGTTTCGTACGGAGATACAACCTGCTAATGTCTGCAAACTGAAGCGTATTAAAAAAAAACGAAACTGAAACAATCCGAAACTGACCGACAGGCTACTTCACATAATCCTCAACTAATAGACTCGCTAAAAAATTAATAAACGTTCAAGAACATTGATACAAAACGCTTCTTACCCATAAATGTTTGTAATTGATTTATTGTAACTTCTCGTGAGACGCTGATTAAATACCCCTCCTGTGGCGGATAGTTATCGATCTTTTTGGAGCACCTAAGTTTTTGCTCTCTTACTCGCTCGTACATGCGTTGGCAATAAGCTCCCTCGCCACTTCATGGCACAGGATCATAATAATTAGCCAAAACAAGCACTCACGAGTTTAACGGGAGCAAAAACTTTCTTGCACCAAAAAAATTATCGACAACTACCCTTGCACTTGGGATATTAAGTATGAGAATTAAATCTATCTATCTATATAATACGCTTAGGTTGGGCAAGCAAATTCATCATTATGCACTATAACGAAAGAGGGCGAGCGACCGACAATGTCAAACAAACGGGTTGGCCTGTAACAATCAGTAACAATCGAAATATTGCTTTAATAATGCTACCTCTTAGAGCCGACGTGAAGAGTTTCAAAGTTGGTTCAGTAACAGTCACTGCATGCACGACCGTTATTGGGTTTATTGCGCTTGGTATCAGAACGGAGAAACGGGCAATTGAAAAAAGACATTTAGTTCAATAACAAAACAAATCAGCACGGGTTAAAATGGAGGGGGAGCAGGGATGGGGATATTCAGACCACTCAATAGGGGAATCCGGGTCGGGGACGGAGTAGGTGGTGCGGGACGGGAAAGGGGTTACGGGGGGGAAAGGGGGGGATGGGGGAAAATCAGACCATACAACTGGGTAGGCCGCAGGGGAGTTCGGAGGAGGAAGCAGGGGGCAGTCGGCGCCCTTTTCATTCCATACTGCCCACTATGCAGTATTTCGCTCAGGTATGCGGGAACCGGCTAGACCGGCATATGTTACGCCGGGAGTACAGCTAGTAATATATATATATATTTATTTTTTTGTATTTTTTTTCCCGTTCCTACCCGAAGTCGTAGTAGAAATCCGGTTTCTCTGCTCTTCAGTTTTCACAAGAGCATTTCAGCATGATGCGCTAACGATTAAGTACCTTTAAAGGCGTGTTGCCTGCCACCAGATGAAATTCGGCAGTATCTAGTGCCATCCAGTTCTGTCTAGTGCTTGCGTGTAGCAAACAAAGGAATGCACAAAGAAATTGCTACTAATGCAATAAATAAGCCGCATGCCACCTTAATTATTGAGTAAAAATTTGCTACGTCCTCTTGAACCTGAGAGCAAGCTATAAAGGTCAACGATAACGATATTGCTGCCATTAAATGGCACCACGGTCGATTCTTTATATTCTACCGTGGCGCCAGTTAGCGGCCATATTATCGTCAACCATTACAGCGTGCTCCCAGGTACACGAGGACGAACCAAATTTTTACTTAATAATTAAGGAGGCATGTGGCTTGTTTGTCGTGTTAAGAAATATTTCTTTGTGCATTCCTCTGCTTGGTGTACATGCTACAGACTTTCGTTTGGTGGCAACCCGCCTTTAAAGTCCACACTTTCAACCATGTCAAAGGTTAAAAGGGGATTGCCACCAAGTTACAAGCTGCAGCATCTATAGCCATTTATCGATATTTAGTTCTGTCTAGCCCTTACTTTCATCAAGCGAAGGACCCCACAAATAAATGTCTTTTTAGGAAACAAACAAGCCACGTGCCTCCTTAATTATTGAGTGTAGAGTTGGTGCATCCACGTGCACCAGGGAGCAAGTGATAAAGTTAAGCCTAACGTAATCATTGGCGCTTTGCCGGCCAATCTCTTTCGTTATATATGATTGTCTTCTGTTTTTAATTGAGGCTGGCTGTTAGCGATCTTAGGGTCCTTGCCAGACCTGTTGCTATGGTGACAAATTGTTATTATTATTATTATTATATCGTTAAGCTTGACTGTTTTCTTCCTGGTGCACGTGGATGCACCATCTTTGAACTCAATAAATAAGGAGACACGATGCTTTTATTGTTCGTTGCGTAAAATGAAATTTCCTTGCACATTCCTTCGCTAATTGAAATCAAGTGCTACATAGAACTAAATAATGTCAACGCCGCAAAATATTTAATACACAATTAAAAAAAAAAAAGAAGTGATATCATATCAAAAAACCAAAACTGGTAAAAAGGACCGTCAAGTTCCGAATGGTTCAGCCAAAACATTCGCCAAGTGAATCGCACTGAATACACTTACTTGGACGTTAAATGAAAACTTGAACATTGCTACCGAAAGTTGCAATGTTCTAGTTTTCATTTAACCTTCGACCTATTAGTCGGTGCGATTAACTTGGCGAATGTTTTGGTGTGTTAATATCACTCCTTTGAAGGGCCGAACCATTCAGAACTTGGCGGTCCCTTTTGCCAGTTTTGGTTTTTTATATGATATATACATAAACACATATGTATATATTAAAAAAAAATCAATTGTGCCGCAAAAAAAAGGGTTATTGATTGAAATTTCACTTTGCTTGTTAAAAGGTAGGCCTACAGCCTACAGGGATAAAAATTGTTCATTTTTAAAAGGCAAATGTATATGTGCTTGTGTACTTATGCATATCTATATCACGCAAAAACTTCACAAGGGTAAAGGGACCCATCAAGTTTTTGCCATAGAAAGTAGTGATATCAGAGCCAAAATGGCTGCCACCAAGTTTGTGTCCGAACCGTGATCATTCAAGCTTAACTTGACAACACCGAGGTGTCAGTTAAGATTGAGTGATCAGGGTTGGGACGGAAAACTTGGTGGCAGCCATTTTGGTTCTGATATCACTACTTTCTAGCGGCAAAAACTTGATGGGTTCCTTTACCCTTATGGGGTTTTGTATGATATCACCCCTTTTGATCGTTTTATGATTTTGCTTTAGTGTATGTATTGATTGTGAGCTCCATATGAAAATATAATTATAAACCGTTTCTTGAACAGCCTGAAGAAAATCGTAACTTCGGTATAATTAATGGTCACTGATTAATTATATTTTGAATAAAGTGGCCGTTGTATTCATTTGATTGTAAATCACCTGAGTACGATTAAGTTAGTGTCGTCTAGTTTAGATTTATCTAGATTATTTTATTATTTTTCTGTCTTTTTTTTTTTTTTTTTTTTGTTCAAGGAGAGGTAACCTTGCACGGATTTTCTTCCCCATAAAACAGTTTAGTAGACGATGATATGATACTTTATTTATTTTAGATTAGTTACAATTACAATGTCTCACTTCGATTTAATTGTAAAAAGAAAACAATAAGTTACCCGAGTCTGCATTGTTACTCGGCTATGGGGCGACAATTATCTAGACACACGCTAGTGTATCGCCGCCAAGTAACAGTAGATCATCCCATTGTAGACATCCGATTGTTAAAAAAGTGATTGTTGATGATAAAAAGGCGTCTCACTAGCAGATATGTGTCTGTTAACTGTAAGCAACTGAAAGCATAACTGGTAGAAAAACCCGCCAAGTTTCCAAAAAAGATCGGCCTTTGAAGGTAGTGATATCATTCCTCCAGTAAAAGGCTGCCAAGGTTAATCCTATTAGCCAAGTTATTCGCACCGAATAATACTTTGGACGTTAAATGAAAACTTCAAGATTGCTACCACTAGTAGCAATTTTCTAGTTTTCATTTAACTTTCGGACTATTAGTATGTGCGATTAACTTGGCCAATAGGATTAATCTTGGCAGCCTTTCCCTGGTGGAATGATATCACTACCTTCAAAGGCCGATCGTTTTTGGAAACTTGGCGGGTTTCTCTATCAGTTTTGGGTGGATTTTGATAACAGATGGCGTGTTCCCAACGTTCACAAAAACAGCATTACAAATGATTACAATCTTTGGATTTAAAACATCCCCAAATGCCAAACCATAAAAGGGGACTGGAGTCAAAGTTTATTGAATGTCAAATTTTAAACATTCCACTCGCATAAATTATTTTATCTGAATGAAATTAGCTAGCAATAAGTAGTAGTAGCTTGCATGGAATCAACGATGTTGAGGTACCTTTTCGTATTGAAATCCTTTATACACAGCTCTGAAACAAGACTTTCTGTTGTCTACTCGGTAAACCCCGTCGATCTATACGATTTCCAAAGCTTTCAGTCGCATTAATATTTAGTATTCAATACCAGAAAACGCCGGTTTAATGTCTCGGGTAAGAGAAGCAGTAGCTAGCTTTCGCCCAAACACAGAATTTGAATTTATCTACGCAGGATATTGGTGTCTAACCATGCTCCCCGCCAAACTAGATATAAGAAATACATGACAATCAATAAAAGCAATAAAAGCAATAAAACCATGAAACAACAAAACAACATAGGAACCATCCGCCCTAATAACTGTACATCAAGACATATCACAATGCACTCCATTACGCCAGTGTAACAGAAGAGGAGCAGGGAACAGAGAGGCCGCGAGCCCAAGCTAATGAGCTAAACCAAAATCCCCGTTGCCCCAGAGAACCGAGCAACAGCACGCAACCTGTTAGGAGCGTTAGAACTTCCGGTGAGGGACAGAAGGCCTTGTAGCATTCGGTCCCCCTTGAGAAAACTTGCTTAACATTGCCCGGTGCCTTCGAAGAGCACGGCAGTGGAGGAGGTGTAATCAACCAGACAAACAGGGCAGACCAGGGTGTCTGTCCACCCGAGGCGGTACCGGTGAGCTGGAAGGAGCGAACACTGATAATGAACAACAACAATTGAGCGACAACAATCAGACGGCAATAACTAGATTGATTGATTGATTGACACAACCACTACATTATAAAATAAATAAACTCAAACACAAATTACAACACACTAAAGACCACAGACAGGTACCACCAAGACACCACTTCGTACCGTACCATACGCCACTTGAACCATCAGTACTGCTGCAATCCGAAATTTCCCTTACCGCTGGTGTACTTTAGTTACTGCACTGAAAAGCTGAAGTGAATTTATAGTTCAGAATAACCACTGAGTACAGAACGGAATTCACAGCACGACTCACAGAAGGAGGCTGCTCCTATAGTCTGTTCCACATTATGCTTGCAGAAAACTAACTGTATGATGCCACGTTTCCTTGCACTACGAGTGCAAAAATATGTGGATATCACAATTGCACGCTCTACACAGTAACTGTCAGAGTCTACGAGTGGGATATTTACATGTTTTTGCACTCCTAGTGGAAGAAAACGTGGCGTCATACAGTTAGTTTTCTGAAAACATAATGTGGAACAGACTATAATTCCTGCAATCAGCAGGCGGAACAGGTCGCACAACACACAGGCACTACAATGCACAACTAGACGACACGAATCCAATAATCAGAACTTAATGGGCGAAGCGCTAGCAACATGTAACCTTCAAGACACAACTGTTTCGAGCATAAAAAAATTCTATGTATCTGCGTGTAAATACATACAACAAAGTATGTTAAAAGGATATAAGGATATATATACTGAGATTTCCAATGAGATTTCTATTAATCTTTGTCAGTACTTCACATAAAATATAAAAATATAGTCATAAGGCTTATTCACCTACTGTAGTCAGTCCATTATTATAACTCCATTTAGAAATGGGCGGCTGAAAGTTTTAATTCTAGGACTATTTTAGGCATAACCCATACGAAATTCTAATCCATGCACTTAGTTCTAGGAACTAAATTCAATTTTTTCCTCACTGGATCCATACAAGCGCTGACAAGGCAGTCCCAATCATTGCACTAAGCCTTGCATCGGGCGATCATACAGCAAGAAAGAAGGCACTTTCAAGTACACATAACATGCAAGGAGTGGACATCCGTTGGGTCTTACTGAACCTTATGATCCACACAGCTTAGTTAGGAATTGAGGGTTGTGCTACACCATGTAACACGCAAGGAGTGGAAATTCATTGGGTCTTACTGAACCTCACAATCCACACAGCCTGTCTAGGGATTGAGGGTTGTGCTACACAGTGTATCATGCGAGGAGAGAACACTTGTTGGGTTTTACTGAACCTCACAATCCACACCGCCTGTCTAGGGATTGAGGGTTGTGCTACACAGTGTATTATGCGAGGAGAGGACACTTGTTGGGTCTTACTGAACCTCATAATCCACACAGCCTGTCTAGGGATTGAGGGTTGTGCTACAGTGTATCATGCGAGGAGAGGACACTTGTTGGGTCTTACTGAACCTCACAATCC
>JAHWFP010029652.1:10963-51958 GCA_023313725.1 Lithobius niger
GCTACACCGTGTAACATGCGAGGAGAGGACACTTGTTGGGCCTTACTGAACCTCACAATCCACACAGCCTGTCTAGGGATTGAGGGTTGTGCTACACAGTGTAACATGCGAGGAGAGGACACTTGTTGGGTCTTACTGAACCTTACCATCCACACAGCCTGTCTAGGGCTTGACGGTTGTGTTACACAGTGTAACATGCGAAGACTTGTTGGGTCTTACTGTACCTCACAATCCACACAGTCTGTCTAGGGATTGAGGGTTGTGCTACACTCCAGAATTTCCCATCCCCTTACTAGATGTTTGTTATTTTAATGTCTGGTGATGTCAAAATGAACCAGTTCATGTAAGAAAATTAGTTCTTTTAAAATTAGAAAAAGGACAAAATTATGTGTCGAGATGTCGGACTATATTTAACCTCAGTTTCGTCTCAATGAAACGTTCTTGTGTTTCTGTTCCATCCCGAAGGAATCCATAAATAAAAATAAAGTAATAATAAAATAAATAAAAGTAAGGTTTCCTAACAACAGCCAACCTAGCATTTCTCAAAATGATTCTTTGTACAAAACGGCTATAGGCTTAAGTTAACGTTGTGTGGAAAATGATATGAATGGCACTGTTAAAGGCGCCTGTTCACCATTTCGGCAGCATTCCCCATTCTCTAAGCACAGCATCCGCGTTCCATATTCTCCGTCATCCAATAGGCGGCTGTGGGCCACGCCATCTAGTTTTAGTTATCAAAATTGTGGCGCTGCTACGAGTAGTGTTGTTCCATTTTTAATTTACCACTAGTTTACCGCTCGAAAATTCTACGGTGCTGCATCTAGGAGTTGAAAAGGTGAAAACGCTCCTTTAAGTAAGTGAACATTGTGTCTATTTTCCTACACAATTAAAAACAAATGTTTATAAAGTGTATCATGACATATTTTGAAATTTCTTATTTCTAAACCAATTCATTATTTGTTTTGCGGAATCAATACTTATTATTGTGTAGACTATTTACGGTTTTGTTAAGTAAAGCTGTCAGTGTATTTAAGTCAAGCACCCAATATCTTCGTATAAAATTTACAGCATTAGGCTTAATAAGGAAAGAGGACGCTGTCTCCTTCAAGCAACGAAGTGTGGTTCAACAAACAAAGAGGCATTTTGCCAGAGGTCTAAGTCAATAATCCCCACAGATCTTGCTTCGTTTTATGGCGGAATTAGTTATCTTTGCAAAAAGGCTTTCCATTCATCCCCAGACTCGTGTCTACCCCTCCAACTCAACCTAATTCTGACAGACAGGGCAATCCTCTCGTTTACGTTGTCATTGCAAAAGAGAAATGTGGCCTACACTAGCTATGTTTTAGCAAGGGTGCTGACGTAGACCCACAGAAAGCAAAATAAATACAAAAACAAATAAAAACTATAAGGCCACTAAAAGTTAATTAAGTGGTTCTCGGGAGCGCACGCATGGATTTTTTCTTATCGCATGAAACGTATTTTACGACATTGTCTAAAAAAAAAGCACCGATCACGCATCAGCACTTTCACCATACATTACCTAGAGCCGATGACCACATCAGCTCTTTGCTCCATTCACATGATCACCTCGAAACGAATCTAAGGTATCGTTAAAAGGCATGTCACAACTAAAAGCTTGGATCTGAAAAATGACTTTTATAAAATATGCAACTTTTGTACGCTGATCCTGGCATTAAAAAAAAAATATGTGCTCCACAACAAAATGTAAGCTACTGATTTCATTTTGTTTGGTAAAAAAAAGCCATCGGAAAAATCACGAATAAAACGAAAAAAAAACCGCCCACACGCATCAATTCTTTTTCGTAGTACTCCCAAGAACCACATAATTAATTTTTAGCGGCCTAACAACAAAGGGAGAGAAATTAGCCATGACTCTGAAAGTGATCCTTGATACCCGGCTTGAAAACAACCATCCAGATTTTCAAGCTTTCCGGTAGGTTTGTAGTCAAGGCATATAGTTTAAGTCAACTGAAACTACAGTTAAACTAAAATCAAAGTCAGCTGAAACTACCATCAAACAAAAGTCAAAGTCAATGAAAACTATACAGTCAAACTAAATTCAAAATCACCGGAAGCTACAGTCGAACTAAAGTCAACTTCAACTATAGTCAAGCGAAAGTAAATTAAACTGAAACTACAGTCAAAGTTAAGTCAAAGTCAATTTTAAATAAATTTCTTGCAGCTTTATGTCATCATAAGCAAACTAACACTCGTATTGACGAACCAGCTCAGTTTTGAAACATACCAGCGTTTTAGAAGGAAAAAGTCGTATGGTGCAACTCATGCCATACGTAACTTCATCAAATTTATGTACGCTAAACATTATTAGGCATTTTAGGCATCTCATTCATCAGTGTTAGGAATTTTTTTCAGCTTTCATAGAGCTTAAGTTTACTATTATAAATAATGGCAACATATTATTAGGCACAGACATAACTTATGAGGCTCTCATGCGTGCATTTTTGTTAGAACAAAGGCTAACTAGACAGAAGCTGCTGGTCTTGCTTCCAGGCTCCAAGCCGAAGCTGTAAAGTTAGTAATCAACTGTGCCATACTTACAGCGTGTGATGCCAGGAACGTCGAGTACCAACCCGTGCCAAGAGGAATTTCAGAAAGTGGATGGGGTAAAAACGTTCATGTAAACATTGGAGCAAACAAATTTAGCACCTTCCCCCTCCCTCTCCTTTAATGGTCCATTCTTAGCAATTGCCCTATGGGCACACAGCGTTAAATAACCATTTATACTAAACTGTGAGTCTGGGCTAATCATTTATGACAACACTGAATACTTCCCGTAGCATCATTTGCCAAGTGGTAACCGACATTAGTGAAGTTTACCCAATCAACAGGTCCACACCCCCCTGCTTGTTGGTTACGGTACATCTCACTTTGCTGAATTTTATATGACTACCAATGTTGCATTACCGACTAAGACCACACCCTGATGTAATTAAACTCATAACCAATTGCTCAAACGTCGAACTGATTCAGCGAAAGAAACCAGCATCAAACACAGAGCACAACACAAAAATTGCACACAAACAAGGCTGAGGGTCGAAAAGCATTTATTTTGGTTTTATGGTTCATTGAGATGACATGACTACTCTCTGAAAGATGCTGTGTTCTGACTACACATGAGCAGTTTGAATCAATGAACCATAAATCCATAACAAAAGCTTAGTAGCATAACCAACACCCGAGTTGTGTTCTAGCAGCACACAACTGAACAGAAAACTGTTTTGTGTCGCTGACAAAATGTTTACTGCTTGTACACAACTCGTATGTTGGCTGTGCTGGTACACAGAGATATGTAATGTCAGAACACAATATCTACAGAGAGTAAGGTTTTAACTACAAAACTCCAGATCACTGCACTGTTTCTTCTCATGTCTGGCCAATGGTGATCTCACCAAGGACTGGCAGTTTCCCCAAAACTGGCTGGGGTGGATGATGAGTGGAAACCAAAACCTCTGACTCCAAAGCATTACACCGAAGTCTAAGGTATTACACCCAAAAAAATTGGTATCCCGAATTGACTCTGGCACCTAAGATTTGGGTGTTATCGTCTGCCCCAGCCAGTTCTAGGGGAAACTGCAGGGGTATGATGCAGTCAAATGTGGTGGACAAGTTGCAGGTACCCCCCCCCCCCTCCCCCAGGAACTCCATCCATACAGTTTTCGTTGTAGCTGGTTAGGCCTCGAGTTATTTTCAAGACCTGGTCAAAATCCATCTGCTGGACGCTTGTTGGGGGCCCTGTATTTGTAACCAAGCCACAACACACAGTCAGCAGTGGTTCAGATAAGGGGAGGGGGAATCCCAGCCACATTAGATGCCTACGGTCTTCTGCTGCTCTTTAGACGACTTGCATGTAGTAACAGGTCACTTACATAGCAAACTGCAGGATGGGGCCAAGGTGGTCTGATGGTTAGCATAACTAACTGTCTTGTGTCCAGCAGGTCCCTGGTTCAAGTCTGACCTCAGCCACACCTAGAATATTCGAGAAGAGAATGTGGTGTGGTGTGTAAGCGATTCAAGGAATTTCCGGTTGGAATTCTTTAGCAAAATTATTGATCTCACCGTCTGATGCAATGGCATCGGCTGGGAGTGCGACAAACCTCCAAAGCATAATGCAGGACCAGCCTATTTCAAAAGGTAAACAACAACAATCGATGGATGCGCTATACATTGTTAATACCAAAGACACGAAGCCAGAAGCGCAGACAGAGTAATACGCCAAATACGCCATTTTAATGACACCGTCATGGTGGACCTGTCAATGCCACAATGTAAGGTGTTTACAACTTTTATTCGTCCCGGGGGGGGGGGGGGGGGAGGTACCACATTAAAAAAAAATACTGGGTACCGAAATATAAGTGTGTTTTTTACCCTGCCTGTGCTTCTGACTTCGTGTCTTTGGTGGCACTATTACTAAGTTTATTTCAGGGTGTAGGAGACAGCTTCACCAGGAAACACCTAATCGCCCACAGAACGTGAAGGTGTCCATATTGCAACTCTCCATTCGTATGCACTGCTTGTCACAAGGTCGACTGAGATAGAACCTACGGGTCCCACCACCAGGCCAGTTTGTTCAACATCACTACAATCTTATTCCACTAAAACAATGCTAGGAGGCATTGACTACTGCCCGTGTGCGAACAGGAGCCGGGAAGCAAGACTCAGAATTTCTACTTTTGGCTTTGTTTGGTCTGATAGTACGAGGGAAAAAACTGTGAAATTAACCTTGACAAATATTGCACAATTGAAATTTAATTTGCATGTTTGTAGTGCATTGTACCAAGTCAGTGAGATGAATTCACATTTTTCTACCACTTCACTCACCACCTTTGCTCATTTCCCTTTATAAGTTTTGTAGGACACTACATTAAACCGATTTTCCTTTTTTTTTCAGTGGCATGGAAGCAGTTTGGTATGGGGAGTTTCTGCGGATGTTTCAAAGGTATCCTCAACGCTGGCACCTCATACCAACTGGAACTAGACCCGCCGGTAATCACTGGGAAGAATTTAGAGATGGGGCCAAAGTACGCTTTTGCTGCCAGGTGAGTTAAGGCACTAGTAAAAACGTCTATTTCAGTCAGTATCGTAATATACGGGGGTCAAATGAAGGAATATGTCACAGAAGCAAACATTTAAGGGTGCTGAAATGCTGAGTCAATGTATAAAAGAGACACTTTTTGTCCTAAATCGAGTTTCGCTAGTTAACACCAACATTGAATGGAAGAAAAACCCTGCCGTTTTGCATTCTATCTATCATGCTAAATGCAGGGAAGATATGCAAATAGTGTTAACATAGAAGCTCTGGGTATTTAACAAACATTTAATGGGGAAGGGAACAGTACCATCAAAGAAACTGCACTGGGCACCGAATGGGCAAGGTAAGGCTCAGATTTCATAGCATCATCTTCACTCTATCGATACTGAACAAAGAGCTGTTAGATCTAGTTGTTGCCACCAACCATCGACATTAACACAAATAATAAGAAATGGTAGATATTCTAATTCATGATAAAGTCTGGTAAGTAAGTCTATACATTGATGAAACTCGGTTTACACCAATATCTATTTGCTTAAAATTTGATTAAAAATGTTTTCGTTAAGTGATCGTTCTTTTTTTCTCCAGGAGGTAGGTAGCCATTGAGGTTATTATAAACTTTCTTGTCTCCTCAAGAGATTACCACGTAGTGCACATAAGCTTCTGGCTCCATGAAATTCTTGGAGCCTCCTTCTAAGAGCTTGTCATTTAAGTTGCCCACGAGATTGGCATGTCGTTGCCTTTCAGGCCACCATAAGCCGGGAAAGCAACACAGCAGCTTATGACACCTTCTATTTCCATGAGCTTGTCAGAGGTTACCATAAGCTCCCTTCTCCGGCCACTGAGGTTCCCATAGGCTTCCTTCCTTCCATGCTCTTGAGGGTACCGTGAGGATGCCAAAATGCCTCTGTCCCCATGAAATGTTCACAGCTTCTATTACCCTGAGCTTGCCATTATGTTGCGTATGGCTGCCATAAGATTCCTTTTGTTCCCATAAGACTGTACCATTTTCCTTTCATGCCCATTAGATTGCCATGTGTTTGCCTAAGTTGCCATAAGCTTCCCTCTCTGTCCATGACACTGTCGTTAGGTTGCTCAAAAGGCTGCAATATGACTTCCTTCCATAGCCATGCATAGACTGTCCGAGATTGTTATAAGCTGCCTTTAATAATCAGTCATAACCTCAAACGGAACTGATAATATAATTGCAATGAAACTAAAAATTCAGGTAAAAAAAGAGCTGGACACGTCGACCCTTAATCACAAACTCTGGTGGTTTATTTAGACAAAATTAATTATTGATATACCGTAGTAAGATAATTAGAAAAAAAACTAATTAAGACCGTTTAACCATTAAACAGATTTGACGTGGCCACATGAATGTCTAAAATGCACTTGCAGCAAAGACAGTCAGCTGTGATCAAGAGTCTTAACATTTTTTGTACTAAAAGTAAGCTAATGTACTTTGTTTTGTGAACACTAGAAAAAGGCGTTATAAATTACTAATATTGCTGAGTGATTTCATGATTTGTAGCAATAAAATTGTCTGAAAATAAGTTATTACTCTGCTTCAAGAGTTCAATGTGTATTCCATACCTGCTAATAACCTTGAAGAAAACTTATATAAAATGAAAGTAAGAAAACACATCGTCATAAACAACAGACAATAATTGCAGAGAATTATGGATTTAGTGCCTTTGTTGTCTGGATGTGTTATTCTGCTTCACAATGGAACGGATCATCCATTTTTAATGATAAACCAATTAGCACGAGACAAGAAGAAAAAATGTAGTAAATGAAAACTTACAGATATCCACAAATTGCTGTAAAACACGATAGTAATTGGTACGAATAGAAATACAACAAACTATTGCCCCAGCTGGATGCAAATTGCTCCAAAAAATGCAACGAAAATTCTACACTAGAATAAATTGTGATAGGCATGCAACAAGCACATGGTTTAATTAGCGACCACACCTCCTCCTCCTCCCTCACCCCAAAAGATTCTTATTACCGCATCCAGTAGTGGCGTCAGCCAATTCCAGATAGGGGGGGGGGGGCAATGATTCCCCGACAGGGGGGCAAAGAAAGCGAACATTTTTTTGTTTATATATGTACTACTTTAGCCGGGTCCCGCCCAATCCAGCCAGGGTGTTGTTGGGGAGCGCTGTAAGCTCCCCCAACGGGGTCCGGGGCAGAGCCCCGGAAGCTGAAGCATTTTACGCTATTTGAGGACCTATTTTGGGCTTTCCGAGACACGTTTGCACCACATTGTTAAGCAAATGTCGGATGTTTTTCGTAAACATTCTGTAGCATGAGAGGTCGTAAAAACCTAATTGTGACCAAAATCCTGGTTTTTTTTACACATTTTATTTACAAATTAAATTAACTGATGAATTAATTTTTTTTTTATATTATTAAATTAACGTTAACTAACACTGAATAATTTAGGTTTGAAAAATATTTAACCGTAGCAAGAACACACAGTTGGCCGTCATTCGTGTTGTGCGTTGGGCTTTTAAAATCGGGTCTTCTCCTTTTAGAAATAACTGGTAAGACATTGGCATTCCAAACGTGTCTCATTACTAAGATGCCTGTCAAAAACGCAGCAAATCAATTTTCAGTTTAGCTACTTACTGTACACGATTTTCGCTCAGTTCATTGGTATCACGAATTCAAATGACGAAAACTTAACTAGAATCCTTAACAACTTTTGTTTTGTACATATTTAGTTAATGTTTTCTGCATTAACTACGACAGCCCTTAAATATGGAGGTGATGAGGACTACTGAAGCAAAACGGCAAACTCTATTTTGAGCTTTTCCTCCCCAAAATTTTATGAATTTTATGTCGTCGTGTGGACTCAGTCTTCCGGCTGTTCCCCGACGACAATGTCGGTTACTCCCCGACAGGGAGGCAAGACTTCCCCTCGCTCTCGCCCCCCCCCCCCACCCCTGTGATGCCACCACTGACCGCATCCACACATAAGCCTATCCTTAAAGCTGTTCAACGAAGGAGCAGACACGATGTGCTAAGGAAAAGAGTTCCAAGACTAAATGCCATCTTCCATAAAAAAAAAAAGAAACATTGCTGACAGGTGAATGAACGAAGGAGCAGACACAATGTGCTAAGGAAAAGAGTCCAAAACTAAATAGCATTTTCCATAAAAAAAGAAACATTGCTGACAGGTGAATACCAGCTTGACTTAGAGTATCATCTTGGCCACACTTATACGGTTATTATTGCTGATGGTGAAAGAAGAAAATGTAATGTGGAGGTGTCAGGCAGAATTTGATTATAGGCTAGAATAAGCTTACCAAAATAATGTAAGCCACCACTACGTATCTATACTCTTTTGGGCTATCTTGAGTCTAATTCAGATTAGTGTGTTCACCCATTATGGCTACTCATTGCTGTATTCACATCAAACAGCATTTTTTTTTAATATGGCTCACTTAACATCAGACTTATTGTAACCAGGTAATTGTGCACCAGTGCAATAAATGGTAAAGAGATCTTGGAAAGTGCTATAAGCTTCCCCAGTGGGTTCTGCAGGAGAAGGCACCATGGTTATTCTCTAGACAATAATAACCAGAGAATTATTATTGTAGTGAACCAATAACAATAGTCCAGCACCACACTTCAGAAATAATAAGCCTGGAACCACCCTGGCTGTAATACAGCTGCAAGGTCTCCATTCTCTAACTTAATCTGTTTTTAAAGAAATCTACATCCACGAATCTAAAGGTGCAATCTAACAATTGCAATAAGCTGACACTCATGATAGATTTGTACTTATGATTGATTAACCCTGAACTTCAACTGTGCATGTTCATGTCTGAAGTAGCTTTGACCCATTAACTCAAGTTTACTTTTTTTTTTACTAACCACGAACTATTTCCCATGAAACTATTTATTTTTTTCATAATTTTGGATTGCTCCACTTCAATCTAAGCACTATAGTTACAACTTCATTAATTTCAGTGTTAAGTGTACATGAACTTCAGTGTGAACTATTCATTAATTTCAGTACCAAACACGAGTTCATTTCAGTACAAAATGTTTGACAATGCCATAATCCGGGCTGACTTTGCATCCTGGGATAGAACTGACGGTGACACTGTACTTCTGAGATGGTTGTGAAAGTAACTCGAAGTAACCATCTCACCCTCATTACTTCACTTTATACTGAACACTTCATAGACTGCAAAAGCTATTAAAGTAACTTCCCAGATCAAAACTGTCCAATGTTACCTCAGCATTTAAAAGTAGCTCAGTTTATGATAACAATTACATTAATGTCATAAAGAACAAACGACATTCATTACATTTCACGAATAAGGTTATGTACATGTTGGCAAGAAAACTAACTCCACAGTGTGATGTTGCCCTAATCACGTATAATGAAATACATCTGGAGGGGCTTCGTAACAACAACGTGATGCTGTACACTGACGACGCGACTCGACTTGAGCATGCAGAACATGCAGTAGTGAGAGTAGAACATGGCGGAATGTGAGCCGGAATTATGTACTCTTGTTTGCGACGTATTTAGATTACGAAGTTCTGCCCTTAATGCGTACATGTACATACCTTTCTCACATTTACGATTTTATTTCATTTTACACTGAGAAATCAGTTTTCTACAATAAATATTTTACAGCTACGAACTACGCTTTAACAGTAAATATTACTGCAGACCTTTTATTTCACAATAAACTTTACTGTATTTTTCTTACTTTACAGGAAGCTGACAGTATTTTTTTTTATGGCAGTTGCATAGCATTTTCCAGTCAAAATGACTGCTACAAATCATTGCGTATGGATAAACTAATTTTGCAGGGTGCAATACTTGGCTATTCATGACATCTTTTTTTGTGTGTAACGTTCATAACGTGACATTCAATTTCTTTCAGTCCCAGGGTTGCAATAATTATTCACTGATGAAATCATTAATTCTCAGCAAAAACCAATGATTAAATTGTTTAAATAATAAAAGAAATTCATGCAGTAACAGTAACTTTAAGAAAAACTGAAATTTTGAACGAATTAAGACTGAGATTTTTCCTTCAAAAGAATAATTTTCTTGAAAGGACCTCACAAGTCAGACCATGCAGTAGTAGAAATAACAAATGTCTGAAAACAAAGAACAGGGTTATGTACAGTAATTCATAATTGGATTGGTGCCATCAACAGTCAACACTTCGTAATGGTTTAGGAAGACCTTGATTTTGTTTTAAAGCCATGAATCAAAAACAGTGAAGGAAATCAAAATCAAAAGTGAAAAGCCTATCTTAACTAACATGCACTGGATGAAAAATCAGTAATAGTTAATGACTGTAGAAGCCCATTTTAGTTGGCAACAATAACTTACTAAACCCTAATTTTCTTCCACTACACCATTTTCTTTTGTACATGGGGGAGGTCGGCACCTGCTTTTTCTTTTGTTTCAGTGATTTAAATCAAATCAAATAAAATTTTTATTTTTTTTTATCTTTGCAAATAATGATGATTTACTGCAACCATGATTAGTGCTATTTTCCTTTCATAAATCATACTCACAGGAGAATAATTTGCATTTATTTCAGGAATGTGGACACGGTTGGACTTCGATGAAAGGTCGCGTTATGTTCTGGTTCTTCTTGGACGCTTATTTAACCGAGGGATGGATCATGTTCCAACTGTTTGGACAAAAGTGCCTCAAATGCAACACAACTCGCTTTGAAAATGCCATGTGGTATCCAGAAGAAGTGGTAAAGGTAAGAACTACCAAGATATTTCTAGGAATTCAGCCGAGACGAGACGAACGTTGGCCCACCCCTCGGCAATAGGGAAGAGATGGGCCCTGGAAATGAGTTTGTGCTCACGTTGATTGTGGCATTGAAAATGTTAGAGGTATTTCCTAACAAAATTGTCTCTCTCTTGCTGTCCCAAGATATTCTTCATAGTTTTGACAAACCTCCTATTGTCTTGCTGCTCGTTTCATCGCCTTGCTCATTCTTGATAGTTTCGAATCTCATCTTGTCTTGCTGCTCATCTCATCGTTTTGATAGTTTCGACAATTCTTGTCTTCTGCTCATATCATCGCCTTCATCATTCTTGATAGTTTCGACAAATCTCGTCTTGTCTTGCTGTTCATCTCGTCGTTTTGATATTCTTGATAGTTTCAACAAATCTTGTCTTGTCTTGCTGCCATCTCATCGTCTTGATCATTCTTGGTAGTTTCGACAAATCTCGTCCTGTCTTGCTGCTCATCTCGTCATCTTAATCATTCTTGATAGTTTCGACAAATCTTGTTTTGTATTGCTGGTCATCTCATCGTCTTCATCGTTCTTGATAGTTTCGAAAAGTCTTCTGCAGTTTTTGGAATTGCTAGAATTGTTGGAAATGCATATGATGAAAGTGGAAAAAATTACGCCAGTGGTCACGGTGGGGCGTCGGAATTGTATCGACACGGAGTTACGTTAACTCCAGAATTTTGTAAAATTCTAACCCTTGTGTTGGATCCGGAATTAAAGTAACTCCGGATTCGTAATTTGCTTTAAAAGTGTCTGAAATAATCCGGAATTGTGGTAACACGGATTTACCGTAACTCCTGATTTTGTTGATGATTAAATAACGTCCCTGCCTTGCTCGCTGCGGCTATACATGTAACATCAAAAACCGTGTTACTACAATTCCGGATTGTTTCAGACACTTTTAAAGCAAATTACGAATCCGGAGTTACTGTAATTCCGGGTCCAACACAGGGGTCAGTATTTATGAAAATTCCGGAGTTAACGTAATTCCGCGCCCCCGTCACGGTGACTAGATGTTTTTATACAAAAGGATGGGATTTTTACAACTAGTGACAAAAAAATTCTAAAAACCAAGATCTATCAGTAGAAAATGTAAAGGAACAAGACACATCCATAGACTTCTCATTAACAAAATTGAAAATACATGTTGGTCCTTGGCAGGAAAAACTTGTAAATAGTACCAATTTTCTTGTTACGAAGGACGTACACAACGAAAATTGAATTAGCCTGAGAGAGAAAATTGGGTTTGAGAAAGAAAATTATGTATTCAGGTAAGCATTGGCTAACACCAAAAATCAGGAAGCTAATGAATAATTTAATAAAGAGTGCACGTTAAACCTATCAAAGCTTAGGAATGTACACTAAGTGAAAAATGTTAAAAAGACGTTGGAATAATTAATTTTACAGGATATACACAACGTCTAGTTTGTGTCGAGAGTCGAGACTTATCACGACTTTACAACTAAATGCATCGTTTCGATATCATCTCGATTGAATTCTCTTATCGTTTACGAATGATGTTTGTTCTTAGGCGTCCTATAGTAGAATTAAGCTAAATTGATCATGGGGTGAGTTGCAAACATCGCTCTTACTGCTATTCCACTGAGGAAAAAATCACCTATTTGTTAATTATCTCATCCCTTCAGTGAGTGAGAAAGATTCAAATGCTGTTGTCCGCATCTTTAGGGCATGTGAGTAATAAAAAAAAAGGTATTTAATTGGTGTTGACCTTCCATTTAGAGAGACAAGGTATTGACTGTCCCTGGAAGGGGTAGGCTACTGTACCGTCATAAACCTTACCCAAGACACACACAGTTGATGACAAACGTAACGGTCACGTGATGTCAGGTTTGGGATCAAGTTAGATTGCTTTTACTGTAAACACACTATCTGTAGAAACTAATACGTAAGACTGTACCCTCAAGAGTATGACATAGATGCAGCCCATATTTGACAGGCCAAAGCCGTGTATTGCATTAAATTGCTTTTTTAAATTCTGTTTTATATGAAAAGAACAGCTGACAATCCTTACATACAACATTTAACGCAATTTTAACAAAGAACCAGATTCTTACCAGTTTCTTAGGTTTGCTAACATTATTTCGCCCCAGATAATGCTATCCAACAATTTCAACAGAAGAGCAAATCAAATAACTCTTTCCTTTTCCAGACACAATATGTAAATTATCACTTACTACATACTGTGCAATTTGTATTTGTGGCACAGCATAGCAATAATTTCTAATTATGCAATGCACAATTCAGTTAAGAACCAAATCCATCCAGTCATAGCTAGATAAAATACTTGTAGTTTACTAGCCTTCAGATGCTTTTCAGACATATCACAATCATTCATCTGTCAGTTGCATT
Source organism: Lithobius niger (assembly GCA_023313725.1). Taxonomy (NCBI): domain Eukaryota; kingdom Metazoa; phylum Arthropoda; class Chilopoda; order Lithobiomorpha; family Lithobiidae; genus Lithobius; species Lithobius niger. The sequence goes on from JAHWFP010029652.1 coordinate 24,203, forward strand.
TCAAAACTGGTGCTTTCTATTTGAAATTGGTTGTACCCAAGGCAGAAGCTTCTAGCCCAGGTGGCCTTTTTTGCACCAACTAAGTTTTAAAAACCCAACATACGAAACTGAATGCACTGCGTCACATAAATGAAGGGTCACTTGAGGAGAATTAAACTACACTGACAAGATATTAACAAACACCCTGTCACACTCGTACCACACTGGTGTTCATTGCAGTCTCCAGATGATACGACGGATGTTTGTTTACACGGTTCACTGAATTGGTGGGATGTGGGTGTAACTCACTTTATATTTTACTAAAAGCACACAAAAAAAAAAGATTTGTTTTCTGTACATGAACTTGGCGCAGGGAAGTAAACGTTTTCTAATAACGATTGAGACAATGTATGTATAAATTACCTGCTTGGAAAGTTGACAAGCTTGAACGGTATGATGTAAACAATGGGAGAGTATGTTATAGTTTCTGCCATATTACAGTTTGCTTTTTATGCATATTCTGCGCTGTGGTGATTGTTTTATTCTCACATACCTTGTAAGGGCGTCTTAATCAAGAAGAGGCAGACTGGCCCGATTGCTACGCGGCGAGCGTCACCGGATCCAAACGGTATGGTGGAGGGGGGAGGGGGCAACAATTAACTGTTACATACTGCACTGTTTGACAATATTTATTTCATACAATTCTGTTCTAAAACTTTTTTTCCATTACTCTTACAGGTAATGACGAACGTTTGCAATCGAGTCGCTGAATTATACTACGGCTTTCCTCAATTAATGCACCGCAATACTCGTCGGCCAGGAAGACCCCGCAATCCACATAACCGAGATCTGTGTCAAGCATGTCACGAAGGAGTTTGCAATGAGAGAAGATGACTTGAAAGCGATTGTGCATACTGGATAATTGAATGTTGATTCGAATCGGAACTGAAACTCCAGGCACGGCAGTGAACGAACAACACAAACAAAGCAACGAGCGAAAAATGCATTTACAAAATCTATATTGAACAGGTGAATTATCTGGCAACACCTTACTGTGACGAAATACAAACTTAATTCCACACATTGCTATTAATGCGACCTTACATTTTGCAAAACGTGTCTTCCGTAAATAAATAATGGCAAGAGACATATGACACTCTCACTATACTCACTGTCTTCCATCACTAACTTCATATTGTGACTTCCTTGGTTTGTTACGTAATGAGTGAGCAAATGCAAATAAATACCTGTGAGTTAATCCTTTCGGGATCTGGGCCATCATCTTCACATCAATGAACAAAACCATAAATTATGCCTTAACGTGGCTCTCAGTCATGACCGTCATCAAGTGGGTAAATTTATTACCCAACATGCTTAAAAACTATCACGAAGGAATAGTTGCTTCACCACCAACAAACTAAGTGATGTAATTTGACAAAACAAACTCTTTTGTTACATGTAACAAACCTAATTAAATGTGAACTGTGATAAATATCTCCTCGACTATGAAGCATTATTTTTAAATATCTTTGGACGGTAATAATTTTGACAGTCCTGTTCCTTAACAATTTCAGGATGTCGTAGTCTGGTTAAAGCGTTTCCTGCAAGTGTCATCTTTTGGTTTTGCTGCTATATGTAGGATACAAGCATTCTCATCATTACCTGACTGGCTGGAGACAGCATTTGGAATCTTGAACCACTGATATGATTCCGGGTATGTTTGAAGGAATTTACACGTTGTTGTGGGTGTAACTCACCTTTTATTTTGCTAGAAGCAAAAAAGGGATTTGTATCCTGTACGTGAACTTGGGGCAGGGAAGTAGACCGTTTTCTAATATTTTCCACAAAATGCAATGCTGTTGCTTTTCTACATAAACAACTGATGATATTACGCCCAAGTTAAAATGGATGCGAAAGGATCGAAGAGAAGTAAGTTTTAACTATTGCTGCAAGCTATCTATCTATCTATCTGAAATGCTACTTTGTTGTTTTAGCCGTTAATAATAAATTGCTTAATAAGCGTATTTAAGTAACATAAACACTCCATACTCTTATCTAAATATTACTGCATACAAATCACCAGGTAATGGGGATAAATATTTTCAATAAGTTATATTTTATTGTGCTTACGTACTCCCAAAAAACACACTTACTAAAATGTGAAAATGTAGTAGATTTGCTAGCGAATGTTAAACCGTGTTTTGTTACTATTTCTGAGTTTACCATATGTTATCAGCCAAATGATAAATTTCGTTGTATTGATTGTTGAGGAAGAGTAATACAGACGTTACCTAAGAACTATCCGCAAAGGTGATACGGGAGGTATAGAAAAAATGCGCTTGTGTCCATGAAAGCTCATTGTTTGCTACTCTACTGTCCTGGTGACTTAGTTAAAGAACTTTGTATATATTTTGTTCTGTGGTTGACACCCAACCTGTGTTAAACATTTTGCTGATTTTAACGTCGTTGTCGTAAGTATGAGGGCACATACAAATGATGTTACGTGCACACCCCCTCCCCCCACGCGCCAGAAAATTATGTCACAAATATCGCCTCACTAACTTCCTTTGTTACGGGAAATAATTCGTGATAATTGTTATTTTTTTCGAGGATTTTTATTTTATTTTACCACTTTTTGAAGGTTGGTTTTACAGATGGAAAAGGCTATTGGAACAAGTTTTTTGGAGGAATATTTTAATTAAAAATGTGGAGAAAGAAAAGTTGAGGGGGTGTTGAATGGAATATTAACTTCAAATTTATCGCAGTTTTATAATTTTTCATAAAGACAAGTTATTTTGTATTTGAACAATTGTTAGAACAACAAAAGTTATTTGTGAGAGAAGGAATTACGGCAATTTGAGTGGAAAATGCGGGTTTTACGACTACCATTAAGTAGGTTTGACGGAAGATGGTTAAAATTTGAGAAAAATAATAATAATGTAGAACTAGGCAGAGAAAGCAGTCACAACTGACTTTGTCACGTGAAATTTTATTTTTTGTATTACATTTTAATTTTTTTTTCATTAAATTAGTTTTGGCATAAAATATTATTTTTCATTAAACGTAAGTAGCTGTCAGAAAATCCAATATAGACAATCCCTCCACATTTTCAATAACTTTTATTGTTCTTTTCAAGTACAAAATACTATTGCTTCAATTGTGTTTGTACACAACTGTAAAATTACGGTAAATTCAAATTTAATATTCCAATTAACCCCTCCGACAACTTTTCTAAGCAAATTCCCCGATGTTTTTTTTCTTTGTCACAAGGATCGAATTTCCAAAATTTGAGGCATGTACGAATTTGCATTATCAGTTGCTGGAGTGTAACAAAAAATGTTTGTTGCGCAAAGCTATCCAAGCATGTCGCAAACCCGTACTTTTTAGTAACACTTTTACTAACATTAACATTTCTAACATTACTAACATTAAAACGATCCACATTTTAACAGAAATGCTCATGCTGATGTCGATTGTGGCATGTAAAAGATCCTAGATATTTCCTAACAAAAATTGCCCCCCTCCATCATTTTGGTGTGCACTGTTCCACTCAAGACATTTGGCGTGAAGTCCCTTTTCATCCAAAAACCCCCCCCCCCCCCTCCCCCCGTTGGCATTTAAAAGCTGTTACAATTTGTACGGCAAATTGGATGGCGAATTGGTACGAGTGACGAGGTGTTTTAAAGGTGCCAGCCCCCATGTTGGGTTTCCTGTATGACTGTTTTGCAGCACTAGTTCAAACATATGTAAATGTTGCAAACGCTTTTATTTTCCTATTTTTTTTCCACGTAGAAGACGGTTTTGCTACATTCGCTAAAACCTGCTTAAATGTAGCAAAATCTACTACGCGTGAGATGCACGAAAATATGGAGAAATTACTTCCTTTAAAAAGCACACATACAGGACTGAAGTTTTTATTTCTATCACCAGGTAAACTAAGGCTACCTGTTGTCTGTGCTGAAATAGCAGGAAAAAATGCATCAAAATGTTGAAAATGTAGCTGTATTTTGTTGAGTACTCTTAATATTACATGTTTTAGAATGGTTTTATTGTAACTTATATTTTTTTTATTCTATATTTGTGGTTTACATTTCCTATATAATTTGTAGGGGTTTATATTTAAGTTGTAGTTTGAATGTTTCACCAATCTGTACTACATTCTTTTTAGAATCATGTTTACCGTGCAGCTTATAAGTTAATACTAATAACTGCTTGCATTGTTTTTATTTCCCCCTCTTTTAGCTGAATGTTGACTTTAAAATTTATTTCACTGGTAACCGTTACCCAAAAGTAGGGATGGGTCGGTAACCGAAACCGATTCGGATTTTGTGTCGGTTTTTTGTACGGTGTTCGAAAAATCAAAAATTGATCTGTTTTCCTAATTTTTTTAAATAATTATCATTTTGTACGTATAAATGACAGTCATTAAAAAGAAAATAGTAGAGGAAAATGGTGCCACAGCTAGGCCCATGGTCTATGACGCTGCTGAAAGTGAAAGCAGGAGTTAGGTATAAGCTAGTATAAGCTAGCTAATGTTACAAGAAACCAAACTAGAAATAGCTAGTTTGGGTGGATGGTGGCAAAAACCGATACCGAAACCGAAACCGCGGTTTTGTGTGCGTGAAAACCGAAACCGGAACCGAAGTCAAAAAAATGAAACCGAACCATCCCTACCCAAAAGGGTAAATTATATATTGGAATATATAATCTGCGCTGCTACGGTGTTAAACTATTACAGTTGTGAGATTTTCCAAACCCTTTTAAAGTACTTTAAAAAAAAACATTTTCAGGACTTAAATCTCCACGTAGGAGGACTGTAGTTGCGAACGTTTATATGTCTACGTTTCTCTATTCGCGAGCAGACACCTACATCTTAAGAGAATACATATTAAAAACCCATTGACAAACATTATTCTTTAGAGGACGTTAAGTAAAAAGCCTACAATGTTTACTTAAGCAATGCCCAGAAAATTATCACCTTTTTCCTGGTTTTGTGAACCGTCATTCAACTACGGTACTAAAAAAAAAAGAACATAAAAAAATGAAATTAATTTACAATTCATGCATTATCACAATTATATATTTTTAACAAATTTATATTGTTATATCTCTTGTATATTTGTGTAATAAAATGTTGAAACAATATTTTTTAATTGTGTTGGTCACATTTTATTTAAGTTTGTTTGGCTCACGGGTTTCGAAACATCGTGACACTGTTCGCACCAGGTATGGATCCTGACATCATCATCGAAGAAAGACATCATCGAAGAAGACATCATCGAAGAAAGCAAACAAGGCATTGTAGTCTCTGTGGGATTGACCTTCCAAGCCTCTACAGCATCGCCAATCTTAATTCCCTCAACGCTACCGAGTCGTTCCTGCCATGTTTATGCTGTATTGAACGATACATCCTAATGTGTTTTGGATGTTTAAGCCAGAACAATGATCCATTATAACAACGTCTCTATAAAAACTCTTTTTCTATTCTTCTATATTGTTGTTAAAATCCTTTGTATCATGCTTTCAGTCTTTACTGAATCCGTCTCTTTCCCGTGGAACCCTCAAACTCTCTATGGCGTATTTTTTTACTTCTGTTTCTGCTACTCTATAGTTTACATTCCCCCACAGGAGTGAGACGTAAAACTTCTTCCTTTCCTCTCATGTGCTGATTGGCTTCATTTTGGGAGGCAATTTAAGCCTGCCGCACATACGGGCTTTGGCTTCGTGTGTTAAAAGAATTTTAATCCGTTGTAGTTGCTCTATTTGCATTCAACAATCATAACGTAAATGAAACCCCAGTTGTACCGTGTCAAGAGTGTACAAGACTGACGTACATAATGAGACTACATATCTTACATGTTTATGTGCGGTAGTAACAACTTCTTGATGGGAAATGAGGAGAGGAAGGACAATATGCTGAATGAGACAACTTAATGTACCCTGACAACTTTCAAGTTCTTGCAAGCAATGAAATGAATCCGAGGACCACTCCGAAGTTTCCATTCGGCGATCTCGAAAGGATAATATCAACCAGGTCTAGGACCCAAGTCCTGTGGTACCGCAACGCCACAGTTTGCCACCAAAGAGATTAAACAGGTTGAGAGGGTCAGGCTGTTTGGAGCCATCTAACCCAATGCTAATCACTAACGGACCCTTTCAGATTTGACCATTACAAAGGATGACTCTCTCACATTCACGAACGACTCACGAGCTTTTGGTAACAATATCGAAATCCTGCGACAGTTTTGGTTGCAATGAGGTCGTACCATTGTGGAGCAAGTTTGCTATCTAACAGTCACAAAATGTGACGCCATGAAGGAAGTGTTCAACTAGCATGAAGCAAAACAAATTCAAGAATAGAAAAATAGCTGGCTGCTAGTGTGGGAATCCTTAAGGTAGCTGATAGTTGGGGATCAGAGGCCTCTTAGCACAAGGAACAAACCCCACAGCTGGTAAAACCTGAGCAGGGAGGGCAAATCATCCCCTTCCCAAACAGAGCCGAGGGGGCATAATAACCATTGCAAAAATCTGCTTTAGACTTTCTTCATTACGCAATGCAAAAAAAAACAATCGTACAATAAAAGTAAAGTGGTAGAACATTTTCTAGCAGAGGGGCATAAAATTTACACCTCTTCCCTACCAGAAATTAAAAAAAAGTTATTTACGCCACTGTGAGGAGGGAATATGGCCTTGGCCCGCTACTTAGTGCTCGTAACGTATTTACCTGAAAGGAAAAGTTGGCCAAACTAATAATGAAAAGAAAAAGTTCTTCGAGAAACTAGCAAACTAAAGACACAACTATGGAATCTTGTCTTCGACGTAACCATTTTCCATCACCTGCTACATGTGAAGCAATGTACCGTAAATCGCATATTAAACGCCCAGTTAATGCTAACGTCCAGCCCCCTAAAATGCTTCAAGTTAAAAAATCGTGATATTACTGTTGTTGACACCCACCCCTTAAAAAAAATCATCGATTTTCTGTGGTAAATTCAATTAACCTACCGGTATTACATTTTAGCGAAATCAACGTTTCATCCACTTAAATCGTGGTTTATCTGTCAGAATTAAGTAGAAGCTTCATACATTTAACAACATCAACTTTTAATCCAAAACGATTCACGGGAGCATTTGTAATCACAGAAAAGTAGGAAATATTAGGTGTAGTGATCGATCATTGACGTGCATGATCTGGATTCAGTCTAGCAAAAACACAATGCCTTTATTCTCATTTATTCACAAATTTAATTTACTGGATGTCCTCCTTCCAATATCTAACATAATTCAAAGTTGAAACTAATTTATAATCATCACCAACCTTCAAAATGACAACGCCATTCACAACCTGGAAGTTTCTAGCCGGCCAAAAATGCGATCCGGGTGATGCCTGAGATCATCAAAAACCTTGTAAACAAAGAAAATAACTTTTTTTACACGGTCAACCGGATCTCAGGCGTCACGCGGATCCCGTTTTTGGCCAGACAGAAAATAATTTTTTTTTTTTACGCGGCCATTTTTTTTTTATCTCTGGCATTAGCCGGATCACGTTTTTGAAATTTGCGTCAACACAAAATGTGCTTCACAGTCGTGAATCGTGTTGTTGTTTTGAAGGTTGGTGGTGATTATAAATTAGTTTTTTTTAAAACTTTGAATTATGTTAGATATTGGAAGGAGGACGATTTAATAAACTAAATTCGTGAATAAATGAGAATAAAGGCACTGTTGCTAGTTGAATCCAGATCACATACGCAAATGACTACATTATCGCTAACTTTTCCGTGATAGAAAACTCCCTTCCTGGATAGAAGTTAGTTTAGAAAATAGATAATACTTGTTTTTTATCTTGAAATTATGCTGGACTTAGGCAGAATTGGGTGGAATTGAATGGAATTGGTCAAGATATTTCCTGAATCAACCGGGAATTGACTGGAACTAAGGCTGGATCAACACCAAGTCACTGAATTGGAACTGATTATCAGAATGAGAAACAAAAATTAATTGATTGGAAATGATTTGAAAAAGCAAATGCAAAATATGACAATGATTTCAATTGCATTGAACCATGGCAATGGCTTGATTGGAATTGACTGACTCATGAAATTGAATTGGAATTGATCTGAAATTGAATTGCTTATGAACGGTATGTAAGTAGAAATGGCTTTGATTTGACTTGCTTCTCACTTGATGTCAAGGTAATTGACTTAAATCAATCGCATGTGTTTCCCTGTATTTCAAACATGATGTGCTGCAGCACGAACAATGTGGAATCCACTGTATGTTAGTTGGCTTAGATGAATGAACAGAAAATCAACAATAAAACTGAGGCTCACTGGACTATGAAGTGACAAAAAGAGTGACATCTCGAAAGTACACGATTGTTTTTACTGCCGTTACGTTATCTAGCTGGACTTGAATCGCATTGTGTTGAACTCGTTGAAATAGTAGAAGGCCATATAACTGCTCAACGTCATGAAATTCAGTACGATGTTTGGCCTTCAATGAAAACCATAGTCCCGATGATGTGGTCCGTTTGGTTTTGCAACCTCCCCCTGATGCATCAGTGACGAAAATGGCCATTCGGAATTAAAACTTGAGTGAAACTCCTCTAAAATTGTGTCTTTTGTTGGGAATCCTGCAAGTCGCCGAGTTGAGCAGCCCTGTTAATTTGCAAAGATGGTATCCTATTGCTATCCAATCATGAAAGGGATAGGAAAGAGGGAGTAGATCAACTTTAGACGAAGCAGGACAACAACCGACTCTTGAAAGAAAGAACAACTAGATTGGAGGATTTCTTTTGAACAAGCAAAAAGTTTTAACCGTGTCAGCTGGGCACCCTTAACAGTAGTAGACACAAAGAACCACTGTGATGCAAAGAGGTTCATTTAGTTTATGCACAGCCTCGATACCTAAGCAAATAAAGAGTGCCGCTTGTACTTGGTAGCTCTTGATAGTGTAACTTGGTATAGGTAACGAGTACGGAGAAGTTACAAACCTCAAATTTGTGACGTCGACAATAATGGTGGCAAAATTATTTGAACCAAGATAGTATTAGAAGGGCTTTCTCTTAAATGATACCATGAAGAAATTTTTTGTGTTTAATACAAAAATTATACAACCACTTTATTTTAGGTGCAAAAAAAAAGAGTACCATCAGTCCATAACTAAATAGGCAAAACAAATAAATGTAATTTTTATATTCAATTCATTCACCAATTACAGTTACAGCATCTGAAGTTTAACGTTCTAGATTTGATCATTTCTTACACGCACAAGACAACGTGAAAAAATTGCATTGATTACTTTGAACAGACTCTGTGACTTGTCATTACTTAAGTCAGTTCACATACGTATATCAATTATTTAACTAGCAAAGCATATATTATAAATAGCACAAAGAATACCCCAGACAAATGTATAAGAAAGATATAAACAAGACAAAGAATACGACATAATGCTGCTCACAAATATCACCAACCATAACTTTTTCAAGGCCTACTAAATTACAAATCATAAATTTGTCACCAGTAGGCGACTTCCCTTGATCATACTAGTTAAGACTAACAGAATAAAACAAGTAGCAGCTGCGTTCACAAAAAACAAAACCTGAGCACTGCCTACCACATTGTTAAAACAATTCGTACCAATTGTTTTTCTAATTATCGGAAATAGAAATTTTGAGTTGAAAAATAACTGCCGGTTATTCCATATTTAATATATTATGTGTGCTGAAGTAAATGTTCATAATAACAATCCACATTTCCACAATGATAGCCATCTTATTATCGGTTTATCTATTCAACAATTGCCAGATCTCAAAATGTCTTACATTATGTCACAATATGTAACTTCTTTAGTTACTTTTGCTTACTTGTTCAGTTAGGTTTGAAATTATCTTCACTAACTGTACAATTTTTTGGCTCGAGATTGCGTACATAGTTTTCCTCACACTACTTGTTTTATACCAAAAGAATAACCAACAGAATAATCCTCCGATATTATAATGCAGATATATATATATTTTTTTAATTTTGAAAGATGGAAAATTACGTGGGAAGTGTTGTGTAGAATACACTACATCTGGATTGTTTCCATACAGTCAAAAAATGCAATGGAGAAAAACTGGACAAATAAAAGCTGGACAAATCACACTGAGCTTGCTTTTGCAACCAATTATTTAAATGAATAGTACGAAATTTTAAAACAATTTAACACACAGTTAATTCACACATCACATAATTCAGCAGTCACAGTTCTATTGGGACAAAACTAGTGTGTTCGTACTTTTCAGTTCCAAATCAGTTTCACTCTAAAGGAGAATTACACTGAATGTAGTCTGTATTTCTTGTCAAACTAGTTCACAACAAACAACATTATGGTCTAATATTTGAGCAACATTTTTCTACGGAAATGGAAAGACAGATGATTATGGGCAGGACAGAATGAGGGAGAAATCCTTGCATATGGTCAAGATACGACAAGATAGCTGCTATAATCCCACTAAAATTACTGACTAGAGGCTGCACAAATAAATAACTTGCTAGCTAACTATCTTCCCTTCCTACTAAACCGTATCACAAAAGTAAAGGCTCAGCATTAGTGAACCGAAACCTAATAAGATTTATGTGGGAACGTTCACAAATTATGTAACGCCTGGGAGGGGGTGGGTGATGGGCATGGTTGAGCAAATGTGTTACCATCTGTTATGATGGGGGAGGGGGGAGTATGACTAAGTGTTACGTAACAAACTAATTTTCAACAAATAATTTTTTGCTAATTTTTTCCTATGTTTTTTCGTTAAATTCCTTTAGTTTTCCTATAACTTCTGTTTACAAGTTGAAATTTTTTTTTCAAAATCACTGGTCATTACGCCCCTAGGCACTGAGTACAACGTATAAAAACCAATTCATCCAAAAAATGTGTACAATTGGTGGAGGGGGGGAAGTAAAAAAAACTCTACACATTTTCAGGTGTGGGGATTACGCCAAGTGTTACACTGGCGTTACAAAAAGGTGGACATGAGGTCTGAAGTGCTAAAAAAAAAAGTTACATAATTTGTGAAAGCTCCCTTTGGTCAAATTGCATAAAGAACAAATTTAGTATTAGGGGTGCATTAATTAAGGTTGCCAATGTTTGAAGCGATAAATTATTGCTTAACTGCATTACTCAAAACCTGTGTTAGGCAGATTTTCTGTTTGAGCCATTTGCCATAGGATTCATCTCCCCAACTACTTTTTACTTACAAATCAACGGCTGAATTTTTTTACAAAATTTCATGACTTGCAGGGAACAGATTGACGTTGTTCCATGTGGAATGAAATAAAAGAGCTAGTAACAAAAGATTATGTAAGGGGTTATGCCCATCATTGTAAGAGGCTAGAGTTTTAGTGCGCAAAGCAGCTCACAATTAAAATTGATACTCATTAGGTGACTCATTAGCACACACTTTCCCACGAGCATCGATTTATTTGATGTTCGCTATGATAAATATTACTACTGAATGACCATTTGTTTATTTTATTATTACTTTGACTTCGTTTTCTTTTTTAATTCAATTTTGAACAGTTATTGTTTAAACACACTGTTACTACTTTTGCCCCTGACGACACGGCGCACACTTTTAACCATCTTATGCAAATAGCGACCTTTACTAATACACTCCAGTATCATTTTAGGCATCCCCAAGAAAGCAACACAGCAGAAGTTACAAAATATCACGCCCCTAAACACCCTATTCTCTCTTGCTAGTAATGGGCAGTACAAACTGTTTACTGGTTGCACTGGTCGGTGTATCAGTCATAAGAACTTTTGAAATGAGTTTTGTACGCTAGCTGAATACTTTTTCAACATTAAAAAAGGCAACATAAGTAGCGTTGAAAAAAATTACAGTAACTTTCCTTCTTGCCCTTACAACCACCGCACACAGAGATATTAATGTTTAATGGGTCGTTGTTAGGATACAGACGATCGAGACAGATTGGGATTAAAGCTGAGTGCTTTGCTCAATGCCGGCCAGCACTTTCACCTCTGCCTACAGTCAACGCACCTCCACTTGAATGAACCAGCGACTAAGGGACCAACAAAGTCCCAATAATTGAGTGCGGGAATCGGAATCCGACATGGGATGCATCTAAAATAGTCAAGACTACAACCAAGTTTCCTGTATCCAACAAATTTTAAAATGGATTTATAGCAAGGGACTAAAATAATAATAGGTGAATAACGCCTTGCAACTCTTATTTCATGTAGAGTATCGATAAATTTTTTTGTTTATCTTATTTGGAAGGAATGTCTCTTTAAAGCTTAATTCTGGTATCAGAACTGATAAAAAGGGGTTTTACCCCTAAAAATAGTTTTACTTATCCTAAAATACTTACCTGTATTTTTATGCTTTCCAGTTTGGAAATGCTTTTCGTCCCTACCTTTATTAAATGTAACACACTCTGGGCCCTTGCAATGACGCTCCCTGGGGCGCATGACCACCATTAGGAGGCACCCCTTTCCTGCTTCTCATTACAGTTCGTTTGTGTTTCGCTTAACCAAAATAGGCCTAAAAATGGCGTATTGAAATGTGTGCCTGCTTCGGGAAGGATGGCGAGAATAGTCGAAGGACGTTTTTACCTGAAGGATGTTGCGAAGTATAATTCAAAGGCGTACCCTTAGTATTTGTGTAACTAATAATTAGGTTTGTATTTTAACAATGTTTGTTGATAGGAAAAGGGCAACAAAAATCTTCTGTATTTCGTTAAAGCATACATACATGCATAGGATTTAATACATCAATCGCAAAGTCAGAGTTTTGTTGACTATGGATTGTTCAAAGCAAAGACGGTTATTGAAGTATTACCCACAAATCTCCATCTCCCTTTTACCGAGCATCAAAACAGTTCATAAACCAAACTGCTAATACGTTATTATCTGTACAGCCTAGCTATGACTTATCAACTATACATATATTGTACATACTTATACAGGCCATCGTTTGAGAACAATTTCTAGCCGCCTACAGACAAGAATCTGATAAATGTACCAAAAGATAAAAATGTATTTACTATGTTATGTTGAATATTTGGAAGTATGTGTAATATTTAGTATTACTAATGTAAGGAAAATATTTTTATGACATTGTGAGGTTGAGCTGGAGAAGAATTCACACTTGTCAAACAAAAAATATTGATGCATGCTCTACAGAAAGAAAGCCAAATAACCCGAGGGTAATATACAAAAATTATCGGTTTGCTCCTTCATCATGAACTTCTACAGCTAACCTATTTCTCAGAAACCTAAAATGTTAAATTGGTTAAATTGCAAAAGACCACACCATACTGAAAGCTCTATGCACTGAAAAATAGAAATCAAATTGCAGTGAGAGATATACAAACACTCGCCGTATTCCCAGGATACTACGACAGGCATTTGTAGACTTGCATCACTTTAAAAAAGAGTTCAATATAGATGTAATGACGAAATGTTTTAGGATAAAATTTGGATGTGTATTTAATATTATACTAATTCAATCGCTCACATACGCCATTTTAATTGTGTACTATTGCTACTTTTGAGTCTGTAAGCCTAACAGTATGTTATGTACACTACTTCCTAGATGTGTTGAATATTGAATAACATTAACTATCAATAGGCCTAAGATATTGTCGGCGGCTGTAAAATTACTAACAAGAACTACCAACCCGACATTAAGCAGCACAACAATAACCCTCCAAAAATCTGAATTATTCCATACGAACCTATTCAACTAGACAGCTACTGAAACTAAACTGCTAGCGTAATTAAGAACTAAATGCTACGGAGACTGTTACTGACGCTATATAAGCTTTTTGGAAGACTGGGAGTCCCTTTGACCATGATTGTAATAGGTAAACGGTTTTTAGGACATGGTGTGCTTGATTATTTACAAACTCTAAATACTTTATAATTTTTGAGAGAGAATCAAAATATAACACATTATGTAACCCAATCGCTTAGCGATTAGTTTGGCAGGTAACTCTTCACGCCTCATGTTATCATTTAAGCAAATATATATAGCCATTAAATTTCACACAGCAGTACCTACTGCACCAAGTAGAGATGTAGTAAATCTCTCCCCCCCCCCCCCCCACCCCCAAAATAAAAATGAACATATTAGAATGCACATCTGCCAAGCATAGGAGCTACATTCAAGGCTAATCAACATTACCACAAACATATAACAACTAGCCTAAAATATGTTAACGACAGTGCATGGCAGAAACATTACACTACTACCGCTTTCAAATGCCTAAGGTCAACATTTACTTTGATAATATGGTGACGTTTGCACCACTGCTGTCTGGGTACAAAAATGAGGAGTTTAAACAACTCAATAATTTATACCATGAATAATATTGATCATCTAGACAAAGTGACAATAAATCCAGATTTTCAATCTGTTTACCAAGTTTCAACCTGTAGCTGCTCTGTTGCAACTAGCATTATAGGTTTAAGGTTTATTCACTGAAACAACAGAATGCTTACACCCTCAAATTTAAATCCCAACTCGCCAAGCTGTGAAGGTAAACTGAAATAAGCTCAGAAACAGTACTCTCGCCATAAAAATTACACCATTACAGTAAAATCATTACAAGGTATGATTTCAAAACAAAGCATAAAAGTCTGTATTCATAATTCAAACAAGGAAGATCAATTATTTCCACAAGTTTTCTGCAGGTTACAGACGAATCCTAAACACTGAGGAACGGTTTCACGCATGTTTTGCTCCGATTCGTTTACTTTGAATCATGTAAAGTTGTTTGTTGTCTGATAAAACGAACATGTCACTATGGAATTAAAATAAATAAATAATAAAATAAAAAGCCTGCACGAAGATCTTCTTACAATTGCAAGAGAAAAAAATGCCTTAGAAACTAGAACCAAACTTCCTTCTTTTCGTGGCTTTAAGCAAATGAAAATCAAACAACAATCAGTCTCAAACATACCATCAAAAAATAATGGGGCTTTTCGATACTGGTACTGGTTTTTGGGCTTGCGGTATCCGTCAAATGAAATGTTGTTTCTACATTTATAGCCAAAACTGACCAATTTTGACGTTCCAATACACCATTTTAATTGTTTTTTTTCAAAACTTTTGAATGGTGGACCAGAAACTTAAGTCGTTCTCACAGATTAAAGAACACTCCTCCTACAGACACGCCACTAGTAACTCAGCCAGCGCTACAAAAATGAAGCCTCGTTAAAGTAACGCGTCGGCGCGATGACTCATGGCCTCGCACTTTATTCGCCGATGTCACTACCAGATAGCAGGTAGCGAAACTGAAACGCAAACACGATCTAAACCTACTGCCGCTACGACAGTGTTACCACAGCGCACGCGTGCGTATTTTCTTCGCGATTCGTTCTAATTATACCGCATCCTCGCGGCCGATCACTGCACCCGCTGGCGAATCAATTGAGAAGTATGACGCGGCAGAAAAAAAATGAGGCTTCACTTACCGCGCAAGTATCATATCTGGGTGGGGGAAGTGTTCTTTAATCCGTGGTCGTTCTTATGTTATCTAGCAAAAATAAAGTCACTTGGCTAGGTCATCATGTTTATCAACGAAGCCGTAAAACTGATAATTTTGCACAACAATTTGCATCTTTAGTCTTAAATGAAGAAAGTAAAGCCAAAAGACTTTGTCTTCAATTTTAGACTTTTTTGTAATACATTGGTATCGGTACCGGAAACGGTACCAAATATATGGGTATCGTCGGAAAGCTTTAAAAAATAAATAAACAATTATTTAATTTAAATGCAACAATACAAATAATTTAATTGATTCTACTTATATACTCTGACATTTGGTTCCCTCAGAAACTGTAACACTGAGTACTTATAATAGAACCCTCTTGTAGAGGCCTCTTAAATACGCTTTCAGTGTATGCTCACAAAAGCGTACAAAAGCATACTGTAGATCATGTATTAAATGCCCATGTGCTTATACAGTAAATTTGGCAAAAATAGGGATAGGCGTTTCCACTTTTCAGAACATCTATCACAGAAAATTCGAAACTTTTAAACGATCTTTGGAAGCCCAATTTTTACCTTTTAATTGCTGTTAAGAAGGGAGGAGGCATAGGGGAGAGAGCAAGGCCTTCCTGCACGAACGAGGAGCCAAAAGAAAGAGGCGACTCTTACCCCAAGGAGGGGAACGGGCCAGTAAGCATAGCAAGCATTACTATCTTTGTTTACAGCATATAGCTTTTAGTTAATTGTGCTGCAGAAAAACAACAATTTAAGGAGAGGTGGGTGTTAGCTTAGACTGGGCATTTAATACACAATTTACAGCATGTCAAACTGCACAAGGAGTCCTATGTACTTAATCGTTTAACAAAAAATAAATGCCCAATTTTTCGTAATAGAAGCTCAAGCCACGAAAAAAAATGTTTCAACTTCTTGCATATTTGCCCGTTTTTTTTTTTCATAATTGGCTGGCTTAGTCATTTTTATTTTCTAGGCATTCCTTGCTATAGAACAAAATCCCTTTGCATTTGTTTTCAGTGAAAAGTTGAATACAGTATTTACACGCAATTCACAAATTTGGAAGACTCAAACTTTATGGCAAGGAATAATGCAAGTACGATCAGCACCTACGATCAGCACCCACAATCAAAATACAATTAATTTTTCGTTGCGCGTGGTGGATAAAAAGGCAATGTGCTTAGCCTGTGCTGATGTGTCTGTATCAACAATTATTTTTGAGCTTACTAGCCAATTTAAACGCATTCTGTACCTTATTTGCAGATTTAAGTTTACAAATCGATAAAATTAGGTTAGGGATTCGGGCTTTTCAACTCTCAAATACAGTACTATCTTCAGAATTCATCAGACATCAAACGTTACAATCTTCAGAAATTAATGTCCAACAACTAAAAGATTTAACACATAAGAGGAAACCTAAAAGCACGTCCAGCACTATTGATAGACAAATTCAACTGATTCAATATTAGAATCTTCGCTGCATTTTATTTCTATTACCAAGTCTTTAAAATCTTTTTGTTAATTAAACTTTAAATTCTTTAGTTGACCTTTTAGTAAGTTTGTTGTCACCGATGTGTTGGCCTTTGCACCTATACGTCCACATCCGACTTTATTCACTGTATCAAGAAGAACTTTGTTCCAACCATCACATGGTGGTACATAAATCGTACGGTACATGCCAAAATGCTTTCAAAGCAAGCATATTCCAATAGTTGGCGACAACTGACTTCTGCAGTGCAACCTTTTACCTACAAAGAATAAATTAATTTCCCCCTAGCGGGCTTTAACCCCCAACCCCGAATAGGCATAAGAACCTAATGGTGCCCTACCATATTATGTTCAAAAACAGAACTTACTTCTTAAACGACAAATCACATTGTCCGGCCATGCTGAAAGATTTTAAAAACCTTTAAAAACCTTTCAACCTTTCTATCACTATTTTTTTTTTCAACAAAGCATGAACAACTTATCTATAATAAAAAAGTACCAACCCTGAATGAAATAAATCAGTAAAAGCACCCATTACAGTATGAAAAATCACTTAATGTAAAAACATTCGAGTTGTCACAGTAATGTATACATTAAAACATTAAAAACTACTTGAAAAGTATGCACACCTTCCTACTTTAAAATCAACGAAACCTATGCAAGTTTAGGTAAAGTTCACAAATTGATCATAATTAATAATAATAATGAATAAAAACATGTGCTATCTGTTCCACACGTTGAACGAGTTGATTCTTTATACTTGCACAACCAATGTTACACATATCTCGTAACTAGGTTCCGAGATCAATATTATGACTCAAAAATTATAATCATATGAATAAAAATAGCTTGTAGACAATATTATATGTAATAAATTTTGCAAACTTCAACACACTTTTAACAATCCAGAAGCACTTTACATTGGAAGCCATACTTTGTGTCCACTTAGCTGCAATTAGTTCATTAATGTGCAATGGAAGATAAGCGTCTACTGAAACCAATGTTGTTGGTTGTAATGACAAGTAAACGTCCTATTCCCGCACTGTAACAAAATATTCACACAAACATACGTACGAAATTATTAAAATTAACTAAACACAGCATTGCATTTTTTTTTTGTTAGCTTCCATAGCGGAACACAACCCCAAGCCGCACAAACTTTGTAAGTACGTCCATTTGCACTTATTGTTCTTCGGTACATTTGTGCAGCCACACCCTTTCTTGGAACAAACGAGGTGGAATGAACATATAAAACTATGTTTGAAGTTTATGTTAAAATCATCACATTGCCTTGGAAAGAGAATTCTTGCCTAAGGAAGGTCTAAACATCAGCTTCTTTTAAATTACGTTCGTAAAATGAGAAGATGCTGTGTTCCAGAACGCCAGCTGCAGATGTCAGGGCCTGGATGGTTTGTGCCACCTCCCATCTTATTCGGTTCACCACTGAGGTATCATTGCTGCCCTGCGCCTTTAAAATGGCTTCAACAAGTAGTGGAAAGGCAATACCTTCTTCTAAGTTGTATGGATGAGGTCCAAATGCAACATGCCTAGGTGGGAAAAGTAAGAGTTGCTATAAACACTGAATGGCATCTACTATGACTGCACTGATACTAATACTGGACAGGATTGGGTGCCGAAATTCGTGGTGTTGCTATCGGCAACTTTCACTGAAATATCCATAACTGAGGAACCGTTAGAGATTACGACGTGTGGTTTGCGGTGTTTTGCTCAGGAAATCTCTGAATATCTTCCTAGCTATCGTTTAACTGTAGGTTACTATTTAAATTTTTTTATTTTAATAATTATTGGACTATTGAAGAAACTACACCATTGATAAAAAAAAAAAATAAGTAATGACATTTTGGATATCTGCATTTGCACCGGCAAAATTGTTAAAACTGAAAATTCTGAGAAACCAACTGTTAAAAACTAAGGCAGTACCGATGAGCTTAGCTGATTGAATGATAATGGGTAGCTTGGGTAGCTTGGCGAGTTTTTATCTTATGCAACCGAGTCGAGCCGAGCCGAGCCAAGCTTTTTTTTCCCCCTTGAGAAACAGTCACGACACATAATTAGTTAAGAGCAGATCTGTTTTCATTTCACACTTTCCCCAAGACTCTGAAAAAAAGAGCTAATATTTTAATAAAACTGGTACTCTTTAAACTACTGTAGCATAGCATGTGTGTCCAGTCCTACGTTAGGGATTACATTAGAGATCTATCTTCGTTTTAGCGAGGTTTTTTCTTTCCACACTATGCTCGGTAGCTTAACTTTGCAAGCAAGTCATTTTGAAATCAGTCGGTTCGCCATCGGCTCGGTGAGAAAAACCCCGCTCGGTACAGCCGTATTAAAAACCAATTGTTAGAAATTGTTTTTAGCACGTGGTTATTGTAACAGCATGGATTTCACATTGAATAATGAGTTGAATAATTCTTTGTTTACACCAACAAAGAATGTAACAGTTTTGAGAATCAACAATTCACGTTCAGGTAACATGCAACCACATTATCAATCAAAAAAAAATTGTTTCGTAGTTGAGAATAAAAATTAAACGATCAGGGTAGAATACTGTTGGGGTAGAATTCAGCACAAAAATAAAAAGAGAGGAGGGGAAGGAGGGGAGGGAAAGAAATAAGTAAAGGAGGGAGGATGAAAGCAGTTGGTGAGAGGAGGGAGGACCAACAATGTAAGTGCACTCCGCCCACTCCACCTAAGGGAAACTGCTGTTTCCCTCCCCAGATATGATCTCATGCTCCACTCCTGTATGTCATCAACATATAGTGGTGGCGGCCCTAGTTACTTCCCAAGCATACCACCAGGAGCATTCGATTGTTGAACCGATCCACTCAATGCAACGCGTCATAACTATGGAGCTATTTCCGGTCGTAAATTGTAGACGGGAAAATTTACCCAAGATGCTACAGTTGGTGAAGTCGATGCTACAGTTGGTGAGTCATCGCTTCGAAACCAAAACAATAATGACTATTCATTCATTAGTTAGTCCAGCTTTCAGTTGATTCCGGAAAATCAACAGCCGAAATACATTCAAGAATCAGTAAAAATGTTTTGATTTTTAAAAATGGTAGTTGTATATAACAAAAATCTCACACTGTTTCTCGTGCAACTGTTTAGTATTGAGTGTACCGACCCTACCAAAGCTGAATATAAACACAGGGCCCTGTATCCCAACATAAATCCTAGGGATGGGTCGGTTTCATTTTTTTTGATTTCGGTTCCGGTTTCGGTTTCCACGCCCAAAAAACCTCGGTTTCGGTATCGGTTTTTGCCACCATCCACCCAACCAGATTTTCGTAATTTTTTTCTTGCATCAGGTGTATTACTAGCTTCAACTTACTCCTGCGTTCACTTTCAGCAGCGTCATAGACAGTGGGCATAGCTGTGGTGCCATTTTCCTCTACTATTTTCGTTTTAATAGCTAGGAGCTTTGCTGTCAATTATACGTAGAAATGATAATTATTAAAAAAATGTAAAACAACAAATAATTTTTTTGATTTTCGAACACCGTACGAAAAACCGACACAAAATCCGAATCGGTTTCGGTGTCGGTTTTCAGTAAAAACCGAAAATTCGGTTTCGGTTTCCGACCCATCCCTAATAAATCCCCACACAAGTAACAACCATTTGGCCCATAAATAATCAAAAAGGATGACCAAATTCCAAAACAATTAAAAACTTTTTCACTGTCTTTAATACGATAATTTTAAAATGTAAAATTAGTTTTTACTAACCCAAATACTTACTTCAGTAATTATGCTTAAAATCATCATTTTACGCTATCACTGCTCATTTATCAACTAAAAAACTCCCTTTTTTAGCTTGTATCCAAACTTTCTCTCCTCTCCCGCCAGGGGCGCTGCTACTCCTAACTAGGAGGCCGCCATCTTGTTTGTTCCCCTTATCACATTTTGAACTCTCCTTTCAGTGAATGCGGGGAGGCGGGCGGGTTCTTACTGAAGTAAGTATTTAGGTTAGTAAAAACTAATTTTACATTTTAAAATTATCGTTTCTTACTACCTGCAAATACTTACTTCAGTAATTATGCTGAATTTGTCATTCAGGCGGTGGGGAAAAACCTCACTGAACCCGGGAGAGCTTGCCTACGACTGTTTTAACATGGAATAAGTCAACTTACCACTTCTACACAGTTGGTCTCGTCTCCTCTTCCAGTTACTTCACTGGCGTGCTTAGTTGACTGGGTGTCCCTAGTATACACTCGAGGTGACTCCCTCAGTCTCAGTCAGCACTATAGTTCATTCACCAGTGTGTGCCTCCGTCCGGGCGTCCCCAGTCTACACTAAGGGTGACCCCATCCGGTAGTGTTTGATGAAGGTGGTACTGCTATTCCATGAGCACACTGTGATCACCTCATCCCAACGCCCATGATGCGGCTAATGCGCGAAGCTCGTGTGCTCTAACTATAGCGGGGAGATCCCCGTGATCCTGTCCGTTCAAGTATGCTCTTTTAATCACGGCCCAGATCCTAGGCACGCCCCTATCTATAATTTCACCACTGTTTGAGTCCACATCAAAAACAGTGGAGTTGGCTTGTTATGAAATTGCAGTTCTCCTTCTTATTTTCTGTTTTGGATAGGTAGAACCGCACCGCATAGCTCTTTTCGTGTTTGTCCACACTCTTTTAGAGCCTTAATTCGAACAGGCTTTGATGTCGTTCCATGTCGTTGACATGGGCCGAAAACGTAAAAAATACCTCCGACCAGTCAGACCAGTCTTTGGCAAAACTAATATGACCCTCATCCCTGGTGAAGGCTGCCAACTCACTTTGGCGTGCTGCCGAGGCTAAAGCGACTAGGAATACAGTCTTCTGGGATAGAGATAGAATGGACGCATTTCTAGCTGGCTCATATGGGGCGCCCATTAGACTTTGCAGCCCCAACGGCAGATTCCATGTGGGGAACAATTTCGTTTGTCTTGGTCTCCCACTTTCAAAGGCTGTCATCTGTTTGGAAACCACCACATTGGAAAACAGTCTTTGGATCCCCAACGCATGTCAACTCGAACGATAGCCCTTGGGGACAACCTTTGACAAAAAGCTCTTCAAAGAAAGCTGTCAGCATTCGTAGGTCCTGGTTGCATGGGTCGCAGTCCGACTTTACACACCACTCGAACCACTTTTTCCATTTTGCATTGTAGTTACGTTGCGAACTCCCTCCCTCACCAAATTCTTCCTTAGAGTTTCCACCCTTGAAGATTCAGCATGGAAGGGTTTTGGTGCAGGGTCCTCCCCCGATGCTGGTGATTGGCAAAGGATTGGATCCGTCTTTTCCAGCTCCATCAACTCTGGGAACCATAGAGGCGCTGGCCAACAGGTGACTACTAGGATGAATTTCCCTTTGGCCACTCTCAACTTGTTTTCCCCAGAATGAACGCATTTAGACCTTCCCAGCTGATTGACAGTGTGTCCGTTGCCCAGGCCCTCCATCCGGGAACGGGGACACAAAACATGAGAGCTGATTGTTGTAGTGCAACAGATCCACCTACGGGGTTCCCCACTGACGAAACAGTCCAACCCTGTGGTGCGGTCCAACATCCATTCCGTAGACAGCCCCTGTGAACCCCGGGACAACTCTTCCGCCCACACGTTGAGACTTCCTGCTATGTGGCGAGGAACCGGCGAGATTTCGTACCGCATGCAGATCTCGAACCGGCTGGAGGCTTCTTCCATAAGAGATTTCGAATGTGCGCCTGCACCTTTCTTCACATACGCAACAGCCGTGGCATGATGCCCATTGCCTGACCCCTCAGCCTTAGCTTCCAGGCAAGGAGGGCTCTCCAAACTGCTCTGAGCTCCAGGACGTTGACGTGCAGGACCTTCTCTTCCTCGCTCCAAATGCCTGATGCACTTTCCCCGGCAAGGTGAGCACCCCAACTTGACAGGGCGGCGTCTGAAATTAGGAGCAACTCCGGAACGGGCTCGTGAATGGGCACTCCAACTTGAAGGTTTCCCTTCGCCGTCCACCACGACACGCTCTGCCTCGGGAGGTCTCGTAGCGGAATGATGTCCACCCATCTGTTCCGCGGCTGCCCCGCTGTCTTCTGAACCAGTGGCCGCCAGTGGCCTAAGGGTACAAGTCTGGCATTGGAGTCCAAGAGTCCAATGAGCGATGCCAACTCCCTCGCCGTTACCTTGGTCCTTCTGACGAATGTCTTCACCGACGTTCTCGTCTTGACGAACCTCTCCAGTGTTGGTTTTACCACCATTTTTACAGTGTTGAACATTGCACCCAGGAACACAACAAGTGCTTGGAACTGGTCTGGACTTCTTGAGGTTTATACCAAGACCCAAATGTGAAAACCAGGAGCTGCACATTTCCCCCTGCTGGGTCAAAAGAAAAACCGTCCTTGTTTCAAACCAGCCAATCTCCCAAATAGGCGTGAGCTTTGATGTGATGTAGGTGCGGTATGCAAGCACAGGTTTCCGCACCCGGGTAAACACGTATGGAGCCGTCGCTAAGCCGAAGGGAAGAGATTTCCATTGGGACGATTTCCCCCCCGCCACAAGGCGGAACAGATGTCGAGGGGATTGAGGGGAACGTGCAGATACGCATCCTCGAGGTCGATAGAAATGGTATACTCTTCGTGCTGGAGTGAGTCTGGAATTGATTCGATCGATTCCATCTGGAAATGTTCCTTTGCGAAGTGTTGATTGAGTTTCCGAAGATTGAAAGAACTCGCGATCCTCCTTCCGTTCGGAATCGCCCTTGCTGGACTACTCCAAAAACCTGTACTGCCCCCTTCACAACCAGCAAATTGACTCCCTTGATAAGTTCTGGGATTTCGGAACGACCTACCAGCCAGTCTCTAGTTACAAGCCTGGTGACGAATAGCGGTGTGTATCCCTCCTCCAGAGCTCGGATGACGAAGGGGTCCGACGCAATCCTCTTCCAATGTCCAAGATGTCTGGCAATCCTCCCCCCCCCCCCCCCCCCGGGGAAAGGGGGGGGGGGGGGGGGCGCCCTGACCATGGCCAGTCACTGACGTGGAGGTCTTTTACCTCTTCCCCGGAACGATCCTCGGCCACGCTGGTAACTCTCTGGTCCTTTCCCGCGTGACAAGGAGGGGGGATGGTCACGAAAGGGCGAACGATCCTTTGACTTGTCCCTGGCTGTTTGCTGCCACCCTTTCCCCCATATGGATCATTCCAATGTCCGGAAGCTGGGTGTTGGATCTTTGCATACATAGGCTTGCTTCGATAGCTTCCATGGTTCGTGCTGACCAATGTTTGGGCAGGTCGAACCTTTTCTTTGAGTTCTGGGGCCAATACAAGTAACTGTCCATTAAGCAAGTCTCCAGAACCCTGAACTGGCAAAAGTCTCAACTTGCCCACTACATCTGCCGGGAACCCAGTTGCAGATTCGAGGAAAGACATTGTTCATGAGTAGACGGCATTGCCAACTTAAACTATCTTTGTGGCATGAAGACGCTCGCTTAAGAAGATGCATACATTCCCTAATTGTTTTATTTTCCATGAGCTCCGGGTTGACCAATGCCATCGCCTTCAAAGCTGGAGCTGATGCCGAGTAATAAGCCCTACTTGAGAGCTTGCTCTCAACATGACCTCGTCCTCTTCAATTGCTGAGTAGGAGTTTAAATGAACGAGGGGTGTCTGGAGAACCGAATCCAACTCGATACTACACAGTTCAGTTACGTATTCGGCTTCCTTGTAGGTCCGAAACCCTTCTTATTCGGGGCGCATTTTCCGACCGATTTGAAAAACATATGTGTATGCATCAGTATTTGCAGGTAGTAAGAAACATGTGTGTCTTCTTCGGATCATGCGGTGGCAGAGGCTTAGAACATGACAGGTGTGCAACAGACCCAACTCCCCTGCACATGCCGCTAACAATGCCCTGGTTCCAAGGCAAGGGGGGGGGGGTGAAAAATTGGGCATAGTGGCCCCGTGCGACCGCATATAGCGGCCAATTCCCCAAAGGGGCATATTTTCACCCCCCACTCAGCCTACGGACCCAAGGAAGAGAAGATAGTCGAAGGCAATAGGGGGGGGGAACCTTTCTAAAGCCCCATTTTACTAACCTCATACCACTGGCAACAAGAACGATGTTTGTACTGGCGACACGATGGCGACACGATGGCGACATGACACGACACGATGGCGACATGACGCGACACCATGGCGACACGACACGACACCATGGCGACACGACACGACACGATGGCGACACGATACGACACGATGGCGACACGACACGACACGATGGCGACACGACCCGCCACTTTTGACGCGAGGGTGTGTCCCATCCAACCTACAGTCCGGCGACAGACGCATACATCTTGGTCTCAATCCCATGACCTACACCTTTTCCCGGTGATTTACGGCTGGGAAATCACCCAGCCATTCACTAGTGTTTTCGTTCCTATTACCTACTCCTTTTCTCGGAGATTTACGGCAGGGACGATATAGCTATTTACCAGCGTTCTCGTTCCTACGACCTACACCTTTTCTCGGTGATTTACGGCTGGGAAGAGATAGCTATTTACTAGTGCTATCGTTCCTATAACCTACTCCTTTTCTCGGAGATTTACGGCAGGAACGATACAGGTGGTTTTTTTTTTTTTTTTTTAAATGGTACTCTTTTAAAAATTAAACGCTCACGCTCTTCTGGTGTTTGACGCCATAAACAAACTCATTATGTCCAGTAGTTTCGTAAATTTGTCCTCACTGGACTTTACTACTCCTACAGTTTTGCGTGATTTTTCGCTGAAGTGCTCATACGAACCGCTATTTCCCACACCGGGAGCGGCCATTTGAGTACTGTCATTTCCTGACCCGCGATTTTCCTTTCTTCGCCGAGCTCTTCACTACAGCCGCCGGCCTTGATCTAGACGCAGTCTTAACATCTCCGACACGTGGCGCCTCCTGACGGCACGGCGCCTGCATAGCTGACGACTGCATCGCAGACACGACTTGATGTCCGTCACAATAGACACATCGGTTCCTAATATCCAATGATTTTTCTTCTTCTTAGGCTAACAATGGTTGCAACAAGTGAAGCCTATCAGCCATTAGGGCGCCGAACTTTTTTTTTTTTTTTCGTAATTCGTTGCTCCACACAAGTGGCTTTCGCATCAAAAATTACGTTGGCTGTGGTCTGCATCAACGCCAGCAACTCTTCAATTGAGAACGGCACCTGTCCTACTCCATCCTCAAACAACTTTGCATCATCCCACACCACCACACTTTCGTGAACTTCAGCAAAGTCATTTTCGTTTGTTGACGCCACTTATTTTCTCCCTCTGGTTGACAAGCTGCAGCCGTTTCGTCATCAACCAAACCTGCCGTTGCTGCCCTGGCCCTTTGATCTGCTTCCTGATCCGATTTCTTCCACGTATGCAAAATGTCCTTCATAGTTGAACGATGATGCAAATCGCACAGTTCACATACTTTGGTGACGAAGTTTCAGAGCCTGCACTCACGGCAAAGAGGGTGAAAATCTCTTGACTGTTTCTTGCAGCTACACGCATCAAACTTCTTCGAATTGAGTCTCCCACGTAATAGATCGTTTGATTCTTCTATCGTGGTCATAATTCTGCCCAGAAAAGTTGATAACTTTGCTTCCAAACAAGAAAACAAAGGCAGCGATGCCAAACACGTCCTACCCTAACAACGTGCTCAAAATGTGATGAGGGGAACAAACAAGATGGCGGCCTCCTAGTTAGGAGTAGCAGCGCCCCTGGCGGGAGAGGAGAGAAAGTTTGGATACAAGCTAAAAAAGGGAGTTTTTTAGTTGATAAATGAGCAGTGATAGCGTAAAATGATGATTTTAAGCATAATTACTGAAGTAAGTATTTGCAGGTAGTAAGAAACTTCAGTTCACAACATCTTTTTTTTTTTAAACCTTGCTCCATATATGCATTTTTCTATACAACGTCATTTCTTTGTTTACACTTCATCCAGCTCAATCCGGTAAACCATCATTCACAGAAGAAATGCATTCAACCGGCAAACTATTTTATTTATTTATTGATTTTCTTTTTTAATTAGGTATAAAATTATTACAGTGGTTAACCAAATTTCATCAAGTACACTACCAAAATTTTTAACACCACTTTTCAAGAGTTTGAGTTTTGGTTTTTCACATTTAAGGCTTTTCAAGGAAATGTACAAACTATATATACAGGCACGTATACTTTAATGAATATCCCTGTAGCGTGCATCTTGTTTTTAATGTCGCAATTTATTGTTTATCAATTGCTTGCCGTTGAAGAAAACAGTAAGCCGTGTCATTAACAGTGCTTTTATGATGTTGGGCGACCATAAGTCTCCCGATCAAACAAGTTTTAGCCTTTTCTGTCGCATTGTTATTTATCCTCAGCTGGCTGATGCTCGCGTACAACTTTGTAATTCACTTTTGTGCTGTATCTTGCGCCATTTGGAAAATAGAATGCAGATGACCTTGAATGCTGTTTTCAAGGTCATTGAAAATATCTTCATTGGCTTCCCCATATCTGACTTACATTACAAATATGTCTTCAGAATTAACGTAGGACCATTATATCGGCAGTTATTTGCGTGTGACCAGACTTTTAGACCACCCTGTATACATATATATATATATATATATATGCAGGGTGTTCGGAAATTGGTGTCAAATATTTTGAGGGTCCGCTGTGTGATCAAAGATAAGAAGAAAAAGTCCTATAAACATGGGTCCGGAAATGCACCAGTCTTTAGTGTTTTTTCTACAATTTGTTTCATTAAAGTACAAGACCAAAGCAGT
>JAHWFP010029652.1:52358-82969 GCA_023313725.1 Lithobius niger
ACAACGTAGCTTAGTTTGGTTTAAATCTATATGCGTTTAGCTGAAACACTGATTCTTTCAATTTACCCTTCAACAATCAACCTTTTAGCAAAGACATAACAAGTGCATGAAGAATGGCTGTTATTTGCTGAGTGGCATTGTTCCCTAATTACAGTGGTTAAAACAATGCAAAACAATAACGTTCAGGGTCCCGTAACTCCGTAATGGCTCGACCACTGGAAAAAGTGGTCTCTGTGAGGATGAAGCCCAGGGTAATTTCTGGCTTATATCATGTTTCAGATTTTAGGTAGGTGCAGTAGTTTTTTCTGAAACCGTTGTCACACAAGAACAAGAACAACCACTAACAACAACAACAACAACAACAACAACAACAACAACAACAAGTGAGCAGTTTTCAAATTTACGTGTGGCTTCCTACTTTTACTCTTGCACGGAATTGTGGAAAAGTTGGTATAAATATATCTTCCATACCTATCTACAGTCTGGCCAAGTTTGGTCGAAATATATTGAATAGGAACGCAGAAATTAATAGTTTTAATTTTGTTGGAAAGAGGACTCCAATCATATATATATATATATATATACACACACGGCGTATCTGGATGTGTATATATCTGTAATCTGTACATATCTGGATCAAGCGTGTGTCTTGATGTAAATACATAAAAAAATAACATTTACCTTTGAAGCACCATCGGTAACTCCAAACTTGGCATCATAAAAGCCCTTTCCAGTTCCATGATTCGATCATTGCATTCGTGATAGGTCAACAGTTCCCTGGAAAAGGAAATAATGCACAAAATAAGCATGGAAACTTATTACAGCATTTAGTTGATGTTTATAACAAACAAGCATAAGATAAACAAAAGAAAGCAACTTAACCTGAATGATTATACAATGACTAGAATTAATTAAGTATTTTCAGATTTAGTCAGTAGACCTATGATGACTAGAATCCACAGTAGTATGGTGTACAATGAAGTTCACCATTAGCATTTTGTTTATGCTTATCCCGTACAATTTTAAATAATTTTTATTTGAGCCTACGAGACGGTTGCTTAGAATTGTTGCGCCGTGCAAATAACTCCGATTCCACACATTCCACGTGGTTAAATCAATCAACACAAACTGCCTCAAATTATAGAAGGGTAAAGGAATTATAATTGCATCAAAGATAAAATCGTATGTTAAAAAATTGCCACGATATGGTAAGCCTTTTTGACGAACTTGTATTTCAATGAAATGACATGACTGGAATTTGAATCAACGATCTCCGGGTTATTACTCAGTCGAGCTGATCACCTGAACCACCTCCCCAGGCCACATAATACCGACTCTTTTAATACTCTATGAAGCCCCATACTGTAGTTGCTGCAGTACTGTTTTGTAGTTTTAGTAGTTGCATGTTAGAGGGAAGCGGAAAAGACAAGTCTGCAAGTAATTACAATGCCACGAAGGAAAGTTGCTTTCCCTCCTTGTTATTTATGGTTGTGATCTCTAGGTCACCACTGAGAAAGAGTGAACAGCTACTTAGCTCGGCTGGGGTCTGTAGCCAGTACCCGCCCCGGTGCACAGTGGTTAAGAGCGCCCAGCTAGTAAACGGGAAGTCCTGGGTTCGAGTACCAGTCGGGACAGTTGTCTTTTCTTTCTTTCTCAGACTAGTGTATTGTGTATCCTCACAAGGCCAGTCTTTAATGCTTGCTTCGTTAAAAAAAAAGTTGTTGTTTGGTTTTTTAGAATAGTTAAGATGTGGAACTCTCTTAAACTTAACATTTTGAACGTTTTAAATTTTTTTTTTTTAAATTTGCCGCCCCTTAGATTGTGCTGCCCTGGGCTATTATGCCGCCTAAGCCCCCCTGAAAATACGCCTGTGTTTTCCACAACTGACTTGTAGGGCCCAGCCACAGCAGGTCAGAGATGGACTAAATAGGCAACACAATTTGAAAATTACACTAATAAATTTGTCATTACTGATTTTGTTAGGAAGAGATCTCTGCTGTTGTTTAGTGCTGAAACACGTAAAGATATTTTTGAGAATTTACTGAACACGGGAAAAGCTACTGAGAAGGCTAGACTAGTTCCAAAAATGTTTTGGACACAACAGGTGGTATTTGCTGTGTTCGTAGATTTGCTGTGTTCGTAGATGTACCTTCTACAGAAAAGATGAAACCGCACACAATATTTTATGTATGGTTTTTTGAAAAGTACACTTTACGACATCTGGCAGGATTCGCTAAGGTGGCCAAACCCATTATGGAGCTTGTTCGGGTTCAACAAAATAGTACACCTGTGGCCTTTGTATTGCATTTGTTTATTCCTTCTTCGTTAGCAATGACAGCAAATTTTTATTGTCCCATGGAGTTTTGACCCATTAGACAAAAGAAACGTTGCTGTCATTACTATGCCATGACTATGCGGCATTCATAGCGGATTTGGGAACTCATCAATATGGCCTTGGACGGACTACAAGTGTCTGACTAGCCTAATGATGAGGATCGTTGTTTCAAAGTCTATATAATATAAGCTTACCTAACCTTAACTATTTTTAGCATGCCTACACCAACACAACTTTTTGCCGATACGATACTGGTTGAGTACTAGGAGTCCGACATTGAAACCGAAATTTTTATTTTTGTAACTGAGGTAAAAACTAAGCAAGCTTTGGTTTAACCAACTTGATTTAGGACTGAGGGGGAAAACGTTAATGATAAATTTCAGTTTTGTGACTTCTTTAATAAATTATTTCTACTCTACAAATGTTTTTTGGGAGTTGTTCTGGTTTACAGTAAATAATTTGGAAACAACTTAAGCTATCAACTTATAATTAGTGCCATTCGACAGATCTCTAAAAACGGTGATTAAAACGGTGTAGTTGAATGTTTAAATCAGTCAATTTCTGGCAAAATTATACAAAAAATAAGGCCTAACTGATATGGCTTGTGATTATGATTTCTTAGTGTTGTGCAATTGTTTCCTTTACCCCTGTTATCCAAACTGTGTTAAAAAGGGAAATACAGTAGAACCTCGATTATCCGAACCCCGATTACCCAAACATCCCGATTATCCGAACTCCCATTTTCACAAAATGCTCACATATTTACCATTTTTTAGAAAAGGAATAAGCATTGGCTTGCTTTTATTTATGTTCTTGGAGTCATTTCATGCAAAATTTGTTTTAGTAGTCTTATACAATAGTAGTCATAGTTCAAAAACACTAAAACTGAGTAAAGAAAAGAAGTTTTCCTCTTTTATTTTGCATGTAAATTGGATTATCCGAATTCTCGATGATCCGAACACCCTTCGGTCCCAATTAGTTCGGATAATCGAGGTTCTACTATACAGTGAAATCTCTTTATAACGATGTACAAGGGTCCTTAGAAATAGAATGTTATATCAGGTTTATTGTTGGAAGAATCTCAAAAATAGCATCGTTATAACCAGTGGCGTATTTAGGTGGGTGCACTGGGTGCGAGCGCACCCTCCTTCAACACTAAAATAACTTTTTTTTAATGTTGTTTTCATGCTATGCATGGAGAAAAAAAAATTTGTCCAACACATTTTTTTGCGTTGACCTTCAAAATTGTTTCTTAACTTACCGGCAATTGACAAAAAAAAAGGAAACAGTTCAAGGAAAGTAATTTTTTTTCCAGGAAGCCCAAACGGAATACAGAGTTCTTCAACAGTGAATTTTAGGGTACAGAAAAATATTGAAGGAAATTATAACTGTGTTTAACCAGCTGCACACGAAAGAGCATAGCTATTTAGGAAGTAATAGATGTTGTAGGGTTGGTGTATGGCAGGTAGTCCCCATGTTGGTTGGCTGCTGAATGAATGCTTTGACAACAGCTGTTGTTTTATGGCAAAAACTTCCCTCCACAGCCAGAAAAGGCAGTAAAATTGTAAAAGTTTAGGGGACTCTGCCCATGAACCTATTGGAGAAGCTTGCAATGCTTCAGAAGACCCCCAGCTGACATTAGACTGGCATGGAATAGCACCACCCTTCAGGAAATCCTAGATCCGCCACTGGTTATAACAGGTTTATTGTTGTAAGAGGTCTTGTTATAACGAAGTTCAACTGTAGTCAAAGTGCCTTTCCAACTGCTAAGGTTATATCAGGACAGGGGAACAATTTTTCTAGGTACAACATTGTGCTAAGTCAAGTATTAGAAACCCCTTAAAACTGCTTTCATTCATTCCAAAGTAGAATAGACTGTCACCCTAAATGAATATGTTATTCCATGATTATTAAGGTAGCTGCTGAGTAAAACCTGTGTAATACAGTAGATACCGTTTATAAGGAACACGGTTTTAAGGAATTATGTCTTTTAAACAACCGATTGCAAACAACCATTCCAACAGATTTAGTGCTTTTCTCTTCCGGATAAAGAATTTTGGGTTATAATTAAGGAACCTTTTTCACTGTCCCTTGAGGTTCTTTGTAAGCGGTATCGACTGTACTGTGATAAGAGGAAGCACACCAACTGAGCATTGGTCCATTTAACCATGGTGCCAGCACCAAATGAAAGAATACACCAAGAATTGCCTATAAAGAAACAAATAAATGTGTCGACTACGTAAATTAACATGAGAAACTCTGGTATGTCCTCGGTAAGCAGGGAGCAATCTGTAAAGGTTAATGATGAAAGACAGATGGCACCACGGAAAACTCTATCTACTGATGCAGAACTCTTTAAATGGAACACCAACAAGTCTATTGATACTTACTCTTTTTGGTTCACTAAAGTAAAATCATTGTGTGTCCGTGTCATTGCAAGGCTGAAGTCCTTAACAGCTTGCTCCATTTTATCTGAAACATAAATGATGAAACATGTCAAACCATTATAGATACTTTCAGTTAATCAGAAAAGTGAAAACTTGGGAAAGAGTGGCCGACCAATCACTGCAGGGCATGCTATGGTAATAGCAAATGGCACAGCAATATTACGCACACCTATTCAAAACATCCAAACATCCATAAAATTCATTCCGAGTTTCGCTCTCAAGATTTCATGCTTGTGTGCTCTTGTTTATTTAATATTCAACCATTAAGCAAATATAGTTTCAATTTGTACAACATTCATACAAATTCAGCAATTCATACATACAACATTCATTAGTCTACTAATGAGAAAAGACACAAAAAAGTCACACAATCACTCCAAAAATTAAAATAATTTTGCCGCCGTTAAAATGCAATAAATACTAATACCTACTAAATCAAATTGTTTTTTTAATTTTGGAGTGGTCATGAATTGCTCACCTAGTAACAGAGAACAAAATGACAAGCCAACAAAAATTAAGGTTGGCTAGTGGTTCTAGGCCAAAGGAACAGAACTTATGAAATCATTCTTTCACTGTGTTGCATTGTTTTCTTTGCCATTCCCTCCTCAATTCTCCCAAATAAATAAATAAATAATAACTTTGAATCAATTCCTGAGGCATTCTCATTAGTAAGAAAACAAAACTGCAAGTTAGAGCAGTCAAAAATATAACCAAATTTAAAATTGTATGAAACCAAACACATACGCAGTAACTAAGCCCAAACACTAAGCGAGACTGACATTACAGTTGAGTAAAGCTGAGTTTGAGTTAAACGGATATGCATAAAAATGCAACAAGGGCTGTTGATTTTTGGGAGTCCGGAGTATATCTGGGCATCTGATGTTTGCTAATTGCACGTCGGTTTAAGATGAGAAATATACTACTAGGTCCATCCGAGAAAACGGCAGAAATAATTTTTTACGGTGTCAAAGCGACAAAAAATGTACAGTGTCAAGCAATAAAATTACCATCTGAAGATTGAGTAACAGATATTTGTTTCAGATAACGAGGTTAATTTTTTATGGTGCAACCAAGTAACACAAAACTGTATGACTTTAAACGATACTTCTACTTAACCGAGTTTGAGTTAGCAAGGTTTTACTGTATATTGCTAAGCTTTAAACCAAGATGAACGTTAGAATCTACAGTAGGTTTCAGCTAACCTCAGCAATAATTACTGTAGGTGCCGTACACATAATCCTAGAGCTGCGGAATGCTCAAGAACCAAATAAAAGCACCATGTTACACAATCATTTGAACATTTTTCTTTTATTACATAACTTCAATATTATTTTGCAGCCACGGGCACCCACACATTGGGGCACTTAGGGCATGTCACCCATCCTGCCCTTTTTCTGGATGCCCTTTTCGTAGATGTGCAGAGAAACCATTAACACAAAGGCTATTCTAGGATTGCAATTATGATGACAGGGCTTCAAATGGACTGATCATTACTAGTTTAATTTTTTAGACCCCTATTTATTTTAACATGCCTGCCTTATTTGCATCTTCCATTGAAAATGTTGCTCTTTGTTTTTTTTCCCCCAATGGCATCTTCCCCTACACGACCTTTAGGTCTGCTGGCACGTATGTTCCCCACTTAAAATAAATAAGTATTACCTATTGGCACATCCACCTCCTTCAGCATAGTGCCGTAAGTTGCATTGAAATTGGCAAACGATTCCTTGAGCGAATGTCCATAGTCTATAGTACTCATCGGCAAACTTAGGCTGTCGCTCAGCTTTAGTACCACAACGCCAACTAAATTAGCCAGAGTACGAAAAATTTCAAAGTCTGTGTCAATAAATTTGGAAAAGGCGTCAAAGTTGTCATGTGCCGAGTGGTACAAAGGATAGCTGGAGTTCTGAAAAGCAGAAACGAGGTTGAATCAATAGTTTCAATAAACATTTTATTTATTAAGCAAAAATCAACAATTTCACTTCTTAGGCCATAAAAAAAATGTCTGCTTCTGTCTCGGACAATTTTTTAATTTACAAAGTGACCCGGTTGACTAGGCATTTTATTTTTTTTCGTAATTCAAAAGGCACTCGTACAGGAATTTTTTTTCAAAACACACTTTTGACATTTAAAAAAGCAAAAAAAACAAATATAGAGCATATTAAGACCCAAAAGTTGAAAGTTCAACTTAATTTGACTTGTATTTTGCTCTTGAATGCTTGAGACGTAGAACAATAACACATTCTCTCAAAGTCGCAATAAAAATGTTTGACCAGGAGGGTTTCGGGTCACCAGCAAGGAGCCTGAGAAGCACCTATTTTTTTTTCACGGTCTTAGCAATAAATACTGTAGGTGCTGCACACATAATCTTACAGTTGTGGAAGGCTCAAGAGCCAAATAAAAGCACCACGTTGCACAATAGCTCTGCTACATAATGTCGATAAATCATTCTACAGTAACGACTTAAAAAGTAACAGCATTAAAATTAAACATTAAAACTGTAGTATTTCCTGAATTATATCGAAGTAACCGCAGTAGCAGCAGAGAATAGCTAAAGCGTAACACCGGGATCTGATAAATGCAAACGTCATCTATAGGTCGTGGGAGTGTTCATACTTCATATTCCATCCCTTGTCACAAGATCGTATGAAACATTTGAATAATTTTAAAACTACAATCTTCTTCCATCATTGCACAATTTTCTACATAAGATACTCACAGAGTCTTGCTAATTTCGACATCAATGCTACCGTTTGAGCAGATGAGCGTCGTGGGTTTCTCCTTGACTGAGAAAGCCACGACGCTCATCCGCACAAACTCTGCACGCGACAGTCATGTAAGGTGCCTGGAATCCATTGCTATACAACACCACGAGCAGAACGGATTCCAACTTATGAATATTCAGTGGCCTTCTATTGTGAGACACCATGTGGAGAGGGACTTGAGTGAGTAGTTAGCGCGGTGTTGGAGAGCTAGTAGCAGCATGAAGGGCACGCTACCTTCTAAAGACAGCATAAATGGTCCACTACCTTGTAAATAAAGGAGGGTACGTGTTCTGCCAAATTCAAATTCAGGCAAACAGCAAGAATGTGACCAGGATCTTAATTTTTCCTTTGAAGTGCCTGATGATGACAGCAGCATTGCTGTCGAAAATTAACAAGACTCTGTGAATGTCTTAAGTATGAAATTGTGCGATGATGGAAGAAGATTGTAGTTTTAAAAATGTCGTATGAGAGAGAAGCTGTGGGTTTCGTTTCCCGGCTCCAGGCCAGTTGATTCAACATCACCAGAATCTTATTTTACCAAAGCAACCCTAAAAGGCTTCTATTTTCTGGCTCGGCCCGAACTGGCGTCGTGTCAGGAGGTGAGACAAGTGATTGCTACCAGAGTCGGCCTTGGCTTGAAGAAACCGAGATGACTTCCCAGCTTTAAGGTCGTGGAATGATGTTGGACGCGGAGTTGCCACACGCCTGGACTAATCACAGCACGACAGTATATTTCACTTGTAGCTATCAGGTTAAAACCTGTACAGCCCATTCGTAACGTGGGTTATGTAAAAAAAATAGTTACAATCGGTCATTCCACATTTGGCGGGACAGGGTCGCGACCCAGAACGAAAGATGGAACTTTAAAATTACCATGGACACTCTGTCGAGCCCTATACATTATGCTTTATGTCACTCCTGGTAGCACCGTACAGTTGTTTCATTTTGCCTTATTGTTAGCTAGTTCATACAATACCTATGTAATAAATCAGTACGTGTTTGAAAATAGGTTTCCTGAAGGCAACGTAGTAGCAACACTTTTAATTTCTTTTAGTAATTTAAAGTTATTGTGAGCAACATGCAAATTGAAGTTAAAACAGTAAAAATTAATGCTAACAACAATGAAGAAAATCAGAATTAAACCTAGAATTTCTAAGTTCAGGTTGGCTCAGTAACAGTGAGTTGGTCCAAAACAAACAAATCCTAAAAATCAGTACTAATGATAGATACTACCCAACTTATGGCACTAAAA
Organism: Lithobius niger; assembly: GCA_023313725.1. Lineage (NCBI taxonomy): Eukaryota > Metazoa > Arthropoda > Chilopoda > Lithobiomorpha > Lithobiidae > Lithobius > Lithobius niger. The sequence goes on from JAHWFP010029652.1 coordinate 61,155, forward strand.
TGGAAATTTAAAAAAACCTTTCAGTTTCCTAGTAAATCAAAAATTTTTAAAACACAAAATAACCCGTTCTCATTAACATCTTGCCTTGTAACTACTAAATAGTAAGAGATAGCAACTGGAAAGCTGGCAAAAAGCTTCAAAATGGCGTATTCAAAGTTCAAATGTAAAAATCGGTCAATGAGAAGCGAAAATATCTTTTTGTTATACTACCAATATATTTGTGTTTTATTTATCGATCCCGGTTTCTATGAATACTGCAAATACGCATAGGTAAAGATCAAATTGGTAATCGGAAACAGACCAGCCTTATAAATTAATAATAATGGAAAAAATCCACCCCACCTTACCAATTCAAGAAAATTCCTGGAGAACCAATGCGGTTGTAGATTTGAGCATTATCAGCAGAAAATGTTCAAAACAACTTGTTATATAAAACCAGTAAAACACCTTACCATACTGGCCTGATTATAAGGTGGTATTTGGTTTTCAAATTTGTTCTATTAAAACTGCACCTTCGTCTCATATTCGCGTCAAAATTCGTTAACTCGACCAAATTTTGACGGATTTTGAAGTTTGATGCACCATTCAAATCGTCTTTTCGAGAGGTATCCATTGGTGCTAATGAGAAGTGAGTAGCTCAAATAGTTTTCGAATTATTTAGCAAAACCTAAAATATAATCAAAAGTGGACCTTAAAAATTGTTATGTCCATAACCAAAGAAAACTTCATACGATATAAAAAATTCTGAATTGGCATTGGTGGAATTACAATAGTAAGTTATGGTATCAACTGTATTGGTAATAGAGGCACTGGCAAAATCTTGAGTGAAAATCGTTCGCCTTATAATCGTGGCTGTTTATTTTTTTTTTAATTTATGAGCCCAAATGGCAATTTGCCTTATATTTGAGTCGCCTTACAATCGGGCCAGTACAATTTTAATACATTGGTGGTAGGCATGTTTAATTCTGTACTTGGCTTTTAAACACAAATAACGAGATAAGAAGTAAACCAAAATAGAAACACAAAACTTACATTATTCTTTGATACGAACTGAAGGTGAAGAGAAGATATCCCATACATGTTCATGAAAGGGGCATAGTCAGAACCAGACCCCAAAATTCCTAATCTGTTAACAAAACAGTAGTAGATATAATAAACAAAAATTTTCTACCATCTGTTACATTTATCACAAAGCACGGTATAAAACTAGAAAAAGGCATCTAACATCCCCAAGTATCAATTAATTACGGTTTGCCAATCCATATTGTATACAGGGTGTTTCTAAACCCTATGCAGAAATGTTAAGGATGACTTCCACTATATATTAAGGCTGTACCGAGCCGATCCCGGGCTGAGCGCTAAAAAAATGCCTGATACACCGAGCATAACCGACCCGATCAGTGCTGCCGAGCAGGACCAAGCAGCTTTAGTAATCATAGGGGTGCTGCCGAGAGTACCAGCTTTTTTCACATTTGTCACATACCCGCTTTTCATTTTTGTATCACTATTTCTTCGTTTTCGTATATCACATCAGTCTCACAATTCTTTAATACATTTTTTTCTTTTGTACCAACCATTGTAATTTCTTTGCAATTTCACGCAGGAGAGAGACAGCAAATTCAAAGCGACTACGGCAATAAACCAATCCATTTTTCCGTGTTCTAACAAACATACATGCCTACGTAATTCCGGGCCCAAAATGAAGACGGATAATTTGATTGGTTTTTTTTTTTTTTTTATTTCGTTAGTGCGTTTTGTCCTTTTTTTTCCCACAGCAACACTCGCGTTTTTTACATTTTTCCTTTTTTTTTACCACTGGCAAATTTTTACATTTTTCACACCGGCAGCATCCCTGTAATCAGCACTCGCTAAATGCCAAGCAGGCTTCTAGAGAGAAGAATTCTTTTCATAAAACACCCTGGTACAGCAGCAACCATAGGCTACTATTAGTTTCGTATACTGTAAATGATGACATATCGACACATCTGGTGTGGTCCAATTAAAACTGCAGTAACAACCATTATAATAACAAAACAAGCAATTTTAATTATGAGTTAAGCTACTTTTAAGCTAATAAAAGTTTTAACAATTGACCATTCAAAACAATTAAATAAGTGCTGTTGACACTGACACACTGAGGTTTTTCTTGATGAAGATCCTTAACTTTTTTTTCACGTTTCTGCATAAAAAAAAGTAGTTAATTTGCCCTAATTACCTACAAATTTAGTTCCAGTATTGAACTCTGTGGTAGTCGTTCAACCTATCTGCAACAGGAACCACGCATCGACCATAATAATTGACCGTAATCCACCAAAATGAAGCTTGCAGTCAAGGTCCATTAGCCCTTGGATAGCATGCCAAGACTAGATGCGAGCCCCGCTGCTCGGCTCGGTTAAATGGACATAATTGCTCGGTACACCGAGCATTGCCGATCATGCTCTGCGGCTCGGTAGCGGCACAGCCTTAATACATAGATATAATCAGCGAACGCCAGGTTATAGGGTTATATTGGAGTGATAGTAATCAATACGACAACCAATCCAAATGCAGTTAATTAAAGAAGATGTGGTAAGTGATAACAACTAGCGTCAAAACCATCAGCAACAATGCTGCAATGTGACCTGAGATGAAGAAGCCTGCTACGCACACTCCAGAATCAGGCCCATGGGTGAATGTGCGCCAACGGGTGATTGAGTGCGATGTAGCTGGCTGTAAGGAACTACTAGTCTGTGATGTACGTTACACCGGGTTCAGCTAATTTTTTTATTTATTACACACGTGTACCACATTATTTTGAATCTAATCACCATTGTCAGACATCAGACAAACGTGTGTGCCGTTACTGATCCCAAAATGCTTGTAAAACAAAATAAGTTAGTAGTCAAATTTACACTAGTAAACCTTCACCACAGTAGAAAACTTACCGGAGAACTTCGACCTTTGGTTTCAGAGGTCGAGGGCTCAATTCCCACTCAGGCAGTACATTTAAGTTCAAAGGGCACGGGAAATAAGTTTGCACCTGTATTTATTTAAAATTTACACTCAGTAGCGGGATCAGCACAGTCGTGCACATTACATTTGCCAAACGTCAAGTTAAAGAGTACAAAGACTATGCTCGGGTCAGTTGGAATTTTTGGAGCATTGTACGTGCATTCCTACTTTTAAGAATTACAGTCTGGATTCCACACCTTTAATCTACTAATCAACAAAATCTAAATCTAAAACTTATGAAGCTTACGTCGGCCCAGAATTCAAATCCTCAAGATTGTCAACGCCGCTAAATGCTTTCCATTGTGTATAAACTGTCCTTTTGTGTTGCCCATCCTCCACTGGAAAATCCACCAAACTGGCTGCTTCGTGTAAAACTCTTTTCAGCAACGGGCTACCAAAGGCTTGCACAATGTCTCGTCCTTGGATGCCAGCGTCGGTGTTTATGTACGCAACAGCTCGGCTTGCTAATTCCTTGTTGTGCATCTAAAGAATAAACATATAACAATTTACTTTTTATTTTTAAGCTTAAGTTGGCTGGCTTAGCCGTGACCATAATACAGTAAGATTCATATCATCACAATTTACTCAAAACCAATCAATACACGTCCTAATTTAAACATTTCATACTCATGAAACTGTGTCTGTGGATCAGAAATCTACCATAGCTAAAGTTTGGGGGTGCGCCACTAAACTTTCATTTGCAATAGTAATAAAAAGAACTTTCTCTCCTGCTTCTTTACGTTAATAAAAAGCAGTCTCACAATCAAAACTGCGCTCTAACCGTGAGATTGTGCAGTTTTGACATAAGAATCTTGGGGGAGGGGGGGGGGCACTATGCACACAATGCTGAATATGCCCCGACCACCACTTTCTTCCCTGTGCTAAAATTGTGTGCTTCTGAAATAAATAAAGAGCTATTTCTACATTCAGGTGGCCTACTAATTTCATGACCGCAGTAACATTCACACTTCACTACCTGGTGTTAACTTCACGCACACCCTTGTACTGATCACAAGCTAGCTTTGGTCCTTACTTAGCACACTTTCTCCCTGTTTGAAGTCAGCAAAAAATGCAGTCAAAATATCTTCTTTCCCTGCATTACACAAAGACTATTCTGCTTTTCTCAATAGATGAGTGCTGAACAACCTATGGTCGCTAACACAGAGCTCAACAATCACACCTTGAATCCAGTGAGGGATCCAGAAAGACGGCGATAGGATCAAGAAACTGAGGGGAGAAAACTCCAGTAAAGCTCAGAGACCCAGCAGCTAGCTGTCATACTTTTGGCCACTAAACTGTAAGCTTTTCAGAACTTTGCTATTTTTTTTCTTCAACTTTCTTGCCCAGCTGCCTTTTCTACCAAAATCTACAATTCAGTGCAAACCTTAACAATATCGTTTCAAGCTACCTTCATTACGTACTTAAAAAAAATCAACAAACAGACAAAGTAGTCCTTATTTTAATTTAGCAGCATTTTCTTTTTAAATAGCTTATCTAACAGTTTATGGCAAACAGCACATGGGTTACACCAAAAGTCACAATTTCTACATCTCCTACAAGCCGGATGTTTATCTCCAGGTGTTTTTACATGGTTACGTACACTCTGCAACTAGGGGAAACGCAAAACTGTTCATCTTCCATATTCTGGACAATAAAATTGAAAAAATTCAGAACAAATTTAGAGTATAGTGCACAGTGAATTGCGGAGATACAAGATGGCGATGCATGATGGAAGAGTACATTCACAGGACCACCTGTTGGGAAGGCAATGCAAAGCTTCTTAAAAGTTATTATTTGGACATATTGAGCATTAAAATAGGCAACTTACTAAAGCAGCTATTCACTAAAGGGAAGTATTTTGCAACGAGTAAGAAACGGGTTATGTTCAATTTAATGCCCTCCTACGATTTTTGCCAAATTAACTGCATAAGCTCACGGGTATTTAATATGAAATTCACGGTCATAATTTTCTTTCTTACACTAAAACCACAAAAACGAACAATTTAAAAATGTTCACTAAATTTTCGGTGAATAGCGTTCACCTTCGTCGGAGTGTTCACAGTTTTAAAAAAAAAGGACGATTACATCGTTCACACTAGGTCACGATGCTGTCGGTGGTTGAGTTACCATTGAGTTGTATAGCTCTGTGGACTGGAAAGATCCACTTCCGGTGAAGTTTCTCTGTAAGCTTTGGCTGCTACATCCAGAGTTCACAGAGAAACTTCACCGTCCACAGAGCTATGCAACCCAATGGTAACTCAACCACCGACAGCATCGTGACCTAATGTAAGCGATGTAATCGTCCTTTTTTAAAACTGTGAACACCCCGACGAAGGTAAACGCTATTCACCGAAAATTTAGTGAATATTTTTAAATTATTCGTTTTTGTGGTTTGAGTATAAGAAAAAAATTATGTCCTTCAATAACCACTGTAATCGCTGCTTGCCGGTTTTTGCGAAATTCACGGTATATTGGTACAAATGAACACTTAAATTCATGGGTGCACAGGTAGCTGCAAGCATTGGGGCATCAGATTCGATAGGCATCCTGGTCCCAGCTGTACATCTCTGGCTTCGTACAGACCCAGGTTCGATCCCGGAGTTGGGAAGTGTACATGTACGGGTTTTTCTCCAGTTGTTTCCCGCCCGTTGCACGAGGGTTTCCTCCGGGTACTCTGGTTTCCTCCCTCATGCGGCAAAAAACAACTCTTCTGATGGTGTTATCTTCCACTTAACATACGCCGCTTGCAAATTTGGGTGGGTGGATGCCTCGTGCATCGCCGCTGTATTATTTATTATTATAAATTTCAGGGTCATAAAACTTCATCATTCCAGGCCGAAGTGAAAAGATCGACAGCATACTGAAAAAACACGATGTTAGATGCTTTCATCGTTTTCCACCAAACTCAAGATATTGCTGAGAACGAAGGACGATGCTTAACCAGATCTCCCCCCCCCCCCCCCCACTGCTCCAATTTCCAACCCACCTGGCCCCATATCAAGCCATCCTTTCATGACCAGAGACAAAGTCAAGATTGATTCCCTCCCCCCTCAGAACAGCTGACCAGCAGGCAGATCCCAATTACAAACCCATGTCCACCACATCACTTGAAGAAAGGGTTCGTATACTACATTCCATGCAAGGAATGCGAAGCTGTCTACACAGAGGAAGCGCATAGACAGTTTCACACACGCCTCCAACATGACGGCGCAACAGGAAAAGTAACATTAATAATGGAGGGGTCCTTCACCTCCTTAACAGCAAAGATCACTCTAATGATTATGGAAAATCATCTGTGTTACTTCGTTGGAACTGCCCAAGGGACTCCCTCTTGTGGGCCTTGGAGTCACTGGTAATTGACCAGTTCTAAAAGAATCATGTTCCTCTGATGAACATTCAGGGCCTCACATTTACGAACATGGACAAGCTGGTTCGACCAGATTTAGGCGCCAGGTTCAAAAGGAAGTGGCTCGCGCAACAAAGAAGAAATATATAGATCAGTTTCACAAGCACAAAGCCCGACCTATTTCAGCAAGCTAAAAAGCAGATAACTACTGTTTGTTTGGGGCTCCGTTCCTGAACGTTACGTACCAAAATTAGGCCTATTAATGGTAGTTGATCCCTTGAAATCAAGCTGTTCTCATACAGAGATCTCTAGACACTGTTCTGCCTTGTTTAGGCGTTAGTAGAGACTACTCTGTGGATGAGATCAAAGGCTTCTTGCTGGGGATAATTTAGCAAGCACCAGATTTCAAGTGGTACAGATCAGTGGGTAAGAGTGATTTTTGAATTTCGAATGTGCTCCGACCAACGATATGATCACGTGTCGCTTTTGTGCTTCCCTTTACTTCTGAAGGAGGTGAATGCCTTTAACAGGACTATTTTCAACAATTTTTTTGTGTTTTTTTTTTTTCGTATATTCTTTATTGGTGAGATCTTATAACAATCACAGTAAAAGCCGATTACCCAAAAACTGCAGTCTCGTAGCTAATTTTAAGCCGATGCTAACACTTTGATCCAAAGACAAAAAATGTTTTATAAGTACAATTAAGAATTCATCAGGCGTAGAGTAAAATGAAAGATGGATCACATTTGTTTCAAAATACGGAATTACCAAAGGAAATCTATCAAACAAACAAACCTGAACCCATTCGGTAGAACCTATCATACCAAATTCTTCAGCATCCCAGCAAGCAAATATGATAGTCCGTCCAGGCTGCCACCCTACAAAATTAATAGAATCACTGATCAATATCACTTATCAACACAATTCTACGCACCGATTTACGTACAACACGGTCTTCAAAGGTACCATACAATAAATGCTAAGTTAAAAAAATCTACCAACCTCCAGCCTTAAGTCTTCCAAATGCACGCACCATCTCCATAAATGCTGCAAGGCCAGTACCCGGATCGCCAGTACCATTAGTCCAGGAGTCGTGATGATTTCCAACGATGACATAACGATCTGCGGTCAAAATTTTAGAAATGTCTATATTTCCGTGCATGTCCACATGTCTTAAATTTCTTATATAACCATTTTTTAAAAATAATTTTGCAATCAGTGGAATGGTTTAACACTAGGGCTGGGATCGGTTACACGGTTAACCGGTAACCGTTCCACGTTCGGTTACACGGATTATAAAACCCATATCCGAAAAACGTTTGCTGCGGGCGCCATTCAAAACCCGTGGTGAACAAGCCAAAAATAGCCAAGTGTCATCATTTAGGCCTAATAATCCAAACACTCAAAATCAGTGAAAGTAGAAAACCGGGGTGGGTAGGGGGCAGCTTATTTACAAGTAATCCGCATGGGCATGTTGTTCCATCGAAGCTGCTTGCTTTCTTCGAAACAAGTTACTGGTCGCCAGCGTGTACACGAGGCAGTTAAAGACAAGCTGGCCAGCATCTGTCCTCCCCGCGTCATGGAGGAGTAGACTCGTCTATACCTAGCACTTACAGCAGGGAAGCGACGTCATAACACGTAAACGAAATGCGTTGCTACCCGAAAACACTAAACATGCTAATTTTTCTGGCTCATAATTTGAAATGAATGGAACATTAACAAAAACGTTGTGTTAAATTTTGTTGTTTTGTTTTTGGCTTACGTTGTCGTAAATAGGCCTAAGCCATCTTGCAGAAATTTTAAAGCTACATGAAGTCAAAATTCTTGATAAAGTTAGTACTTAAATTTATCAACGTCAACTTTCTTCTAGTTTAAATCCCAAAATGCAACATGTAGTCAATAATTGTGCTTGTCTTACCAAGGCCTTAATCATATTTTTTTGTCAGCTTTGTTTTTTAATAATGTATTACACAGGGGTGAAATTTTTTTGTCTGTATTTTTTGCTGAAAACGGAAAAACTGTTTTCGTGTAAGCGACCGGAAAAAAACCGGTTAAACGGATAACTAAAAAACCGGAAAGTGCCAGCCCTATTAAACACCAAGCAAAATTTCCTTGTTTTTATAGTACTATATTTTGTTTTAGAATTTTGGATGACTACCACTGGAAATTATGGTAAAACTTAAATTTCTGTGAATTTCTACGGGTTTTATCAAATTCCGCCAACTTCACTACAGTACTCATTTTTTGAATCGGCACTTTTTTATAGAGACAATTTCTGAAGTTACTGCGAACTCTGCAAAAAAACTGTGATCATGGAAATTACAAGCCTTTCTTTACCAATGTGCATACCTGGTTCGTATTTGCCTGTTATTGCTCCAATAATGTTGAAAATGTCTGTTTGCTTAAGCTCATTGTGGATATCCATAGTCACCACCCTGTGAAATAAAAACGCATTTAATATACGACCCTTAATCGCTCAGTTAATTTGCTGTAATATCATCACCACCCAATGCAATTTGTAAAGGTGTGTGAAAACAGTAACTCAGTAGTGGTATCTGCTGTGAACAAACTGTTGTCTGATGAAGGAACAAGAAATTGCGGTCTTTAATTTTTTTGGCACAGTAAACTGGAAAGCATACAGTACAACTGTTTGGGCAAACTGCTGCCTATTGTTAGCAACATTCCTTATGGTTAACAATACTAAATACGGTTCACAATTTTTGCCGTCAACTACTGCTGCATGGCAATAGATATGGGCATGCCATCACTTTGACAAACATCAGATCAAACTTTGACTTACTTCTGCTGTCATTTGTTTTCAAATTACCCACGCATAACTTAATTCTTTACGATATTCATTTTCATCACTGATGATGATACACAAAACCGTCAGTCAACACAACTGCTGCTTATTGGAACAACGAGTATTATATTTTAACCGGCTCTTCGAATGAAAAGAATAGATGCAGCATCCTACTACGGAATAGGTTTTAGCACAAAAAATCTAATTTCAAAGAAAAGGAAGGCTTGACATCGGTTTATCCTTTAGTAAGAGCACAACCTCTTGAGATTAAGCAGACCAGACTAATATTTTGGGAGAAGTTTATAATATGTGTGACTTAATCTGATATTACGGTCATTCCTCAGTATTGTCCTGTCACCACTTTTTTGCTTACATTAGTTTGACACTGGTTCTTTATTTGTGAAAAATAACACTATGGTTAAGTTGGCTACTAAGACTTTATTCATAGATGCAGCACTAGAATGAACTGTGTCTGTAGTGTGAATTCAAGCCATGTTTGATGACCGAAGCAAGTAGCATACAATGGTAAGCCACTTTCACTAGTGCTCCTTTTCCACTGTTAATGATGCTATAGTAAATGCTGCACAAATTCTGATGGCTTGGCTGATAACTAATATCTCCCATCATATTTGCCAGACAAGAGCTTGATCAGCAGAAATCGAGAGCCGACTAAAACGAAGAAAGTCGCCGGCCAATTACTAATCATGGAAACCAACATTTTTGATAAATTGTTTTATTGCAAGTACAAATTCACCGAGCATTCTTGCTGCAAATGCTTTAGCTACTTCCAAACAATTACTACAACACGACAACCCTCGTTTTAATTTGTGAATTATCACAGCTTTGTGGGTTCAAATAATTGGTTTCCGAGGTTGCATCAGTAAGAAGTGTGACAAATTCGGGATCATTGATCAGTTCGGTAAGATTGGTCGGCAAACCGCTCATTTTTTGATTGATTGGTTTGGGACAAGTTCAACGGGGGAAAAATGTGATTGGTAAGTAATACTTACAAGTCACTACTGTTGTTAACGATGTGGCCAGGACCCAATTTATATGTAATATTTAAATCTCCTTGCCAATGAGTTGGTGCCTCTGGTCCATCCATTTCACTACAGAAACGAAGCAAAAAAATATATATCAATGTATATTCACTCATTTTGTCACAGCACAACAAAAACAGTCAAGTTTCACACGATAAACTGCTATCAAGAAGATTTGAATTGAGCGGCGTTCCCTCACAGTTGGTCTTGTGTTAGCTCTGGTTGGAAATGCACTTCTTACGACCGTCGGAGCTGACACAAGGCCAAACTGAGGGACGCTCAATTCAAATTTTCTTGATTAAAGAAGTTCGTTGACTTGACAAGTGCTCGTTTCATTCGTGGCTTTAGTTTGAATATGATGATTAGTGAAAACAACAGAAATTCGCACATTAATCATCTGAAACTTGACTGTTTTGGTTGTGCTTTGACAGTATTCATTTTTAAAAACCAACGAAATATGTCCGATTTATCAGTGTTTTTGATTCACTTATCATTTTTAGGGCAAATAAAACTATTTGACAATTATACATTGCAATACAAGGCCTTTTCAAAATCTTCTACATACAAAAAGAACAAGTGAAATCTGTGTCTCACGGATTTTTAAATAACATACATTTTTAAAATTCACTAATTTTCGTTACCATTTCTTGCCATAGGATACCACTGACTCGTCAAGCAACTGTATGAACCTAAACGGCCATCAAAACAAATCTCGCATTGTTAGATTTTTTTTTACCTTTTGCATCAAGAATATCCAGCATTTAAAAACACATGCATCACACAGTGGCTTGACAATGACAGCTAGTGGCAGGAAATGCAACCAAAAATGAAAAATATTGAAATCTTTTTTAACAATATATAAAATACTGTTTGCAATGGTTTTCATTTTTTTTTATTATTTAAGTTTGGATTTAAGAGCGCTTTAAAAAGTGTTCCACGATCATAATTGTACAAGTGTAATTTGCCTTATTTAATTAACTAGGCTTTAACAAAGTGTTGAGTTTTTTAAACATAGTTTTAAAACGTAGTTTTAAACATAAAAATAGTTTATATCTTTTATCCTAAAGTACTAACATTAAAAAAAAAACTTATTTCGTTTTGAAATAATGCTCTACGCCCAACACGAAGAGAAAACAATACTATTCCACCACAGCAGGACAAATTAGTGTTCAACTATTAAATGTTCGGTGTAATTCCATACACCTTCTTCAGAATCGTGTGAAAAATAAATAAGACAGTCACATCACTACACTCAGAGACGGCACGACATTTGAAAGTAGATCACTAGTCAACTGGACCACTGAAGTTTATCGCACGATTCATCTATATACTGTACTCCACTTGCTGTCAAGTAGGGAGCCAAATTTGGGGCTCACAAGTTGGTTTACGTCTCCATAAATGTTCATGAGGGGCACACCACTGAGATCATATTTCTTAATTGCAAGGGATTCGAGTGCCCTAAGGTGGTTGTCATGTAATGTGTTGGATTTAAACAGGATGGTGGTATTTTGCCACAAGATTTCATGCTCCATTTTTCTTGAGTGCACAGCAATGCCGTTTAATCTAGATTTTTTGTCAAACTCGTGGAGGACAGCAACCGTATGTTCCTTGCGTTTCTTCTGGAGTTCCCGCTACGAGCACACGATTGCTCTACTCTACAAGTTTGACAAGAAAGCTAGATGGAATGGCATTGCTATGCACTTAAGAAAAAGGAGCATGTAATCTCCTTGCAAGTTACCATCATCCTGTTTCGATCCTAAACGTTACATGATAACCACCATGCAACCCTTCTCCAATGTCGATCGCCACTCGCCATTTGGCAAATGGAAATCAACAGCTGGCGACTTGGAATATAGTCTTACTCGTCAAAACGGCAACAAGCTACAGAGAATGTCACTCAAAGAGAGTTATCTCTGTAACTGCATAAGTTAGAGATGAACGGTTTGCGGCATTATGCTCAGATATATATGGGCTATACAACAACATTTTCTAAATTAATCCTGGAGTTGAAGAAAATTGCACAAATTTGTTAATGTATAAACCATGCACCATGCAAGACATATGTATTTGGTAAATGGCGAATAGAAATTGTGAAATGAAGAGTGCTTTCTAAGGTTTACGGCAATTGCTACTACATTGACATTTGAGAGGGTTCCCATATCAGAACAACCATATCAGAACAAACCATCAACCTTAAGCTGAACCCCTAGTATCTAGTTCCAAAATCCAAGCCTCATCAACCTAGAGTGTTTTAACCATCACACATGGCCCCTGGTAGGCTAGCTCAGCCACATCCCCAAGGGCTCTGTAGGAATGGCTAATGCAGTTCCCCTGTAGCACCAGTAAGCCGCTGCTAAGATCTCCATGACCAAAATTGCAGTTACAAAAGCTGACAACATTGGAAACACATGGGAACGTTTTTCAATTGGGACGTCTACACATTCATCAGTGGATACACACACTCGCCTAATGACACAGCAGTACACAACTACTAAGCCAACTCGGCAGTAGTCAGACAGCCACTGGACTGCACCCTCTGTGTCGCACGAGGGCAAAGATACAAACAGAGGCTTCCACGCAGAATCTCCACTACGCTCATTAAACTCCGAACTCCGAAGCCATAAGGTAGTAGCAAGGAGCGCTCAGCGGGCACAGGAACCTCTCCCCGTCCCCACGACAAACTAACGGAGCCAACATTTTGACAACCATCGGTTCTGTCACTACGACTGGGCTGTGTGTCTTTGCCCGGCACTCTGGGCAGAGCAGCAACGTCACCGAAGCATAGACATTAGTAAAACGCACATGAGCTATCAAAATATCACTCGAAATTGGTGAGACTGCGACTGCAGCGGAATCTGCAATTGTGACTGCGACTCAGACTGTGACTGCAGTTGCACCAGCTACAGTGACTGGAACTGCAAAGGTGACTGTGACAGGTATTGCGACTGCAAGAGCTGCTGCAACTGAACTGCCCTGGATGCTGGGCATGAGACAGCAACCGCAGTGAAACATGCAACTGACTGAGACTGAAAGCCGACATAAAAGTTTCTGCCCACACAGCACCGAGGCAGTGTGCCAATACCTACTCTGAAAACATGTGCCTACAAAAATTATCTATGCTGCGATGAGTACTAGATGACAATGTAACAATATGGAATAGCTTCGACGATGTGGTCGTTTGCTGTGACGACGTCACATGTGACCCAGCAGGGTTCATGACGTGGAAACAACGCTCCGGAAACAATGAAGTGACGATAGAAGGTGTGACCATGCAACGTTACACAGTCTACCATCCTCCTGCGATAACGTGGTCATTGCTAGGCTAAGATGACTGCCAGCTCCGACTACCGTGTGGATGACGGGGGCATCTGTCGGCCTTCAAGTCATCGGAGGTAGTTAGAAGATGTATGGTTGTTAGCCTGTAGTCTGAACTCTGTGTGGCACAACGAAGAGGGGACTGACGGCTCATCACCTGTCCACCTGACTTCAGAACTCTCCTGCTCCGATCGTGGCTATCAACTAAGCTTTTACCACAGCCAAAGGCGGTTGTCGAGCATTTTGATCCAGTCTTCGAACTACTCGGTTTGCATCTACTTCGTAGACGAAGGGATCATCCCCATGACTTTAAGAGGAAGAATCAGTCTTCCTGTTTCTTTTCATGCTACATAGTCTGCTTTGCTCCCTTGGTCGATGTGGTAGCAGAGGTTGACCATTCCGAACATTTGATGGTAGACAGCCATCGCTTCCTTTGTCCGGGGAGGGGGGGGGGGGTGCTCATGACATGACAGGTACTCCATTATGTACCAGCTCTAGAAATTCAATTTCATTACCCTCAAGAAAAACGTACAGCAGGGAGAATTCTGAAATTTTTAATCGTTAATGAGCGACAGGCACGCAGAGGGAATAATGAGAATTCATTATTATTAGTCTGGCGTGCACTTTCTCCCTCTATGCCGGAATGACCACCGATGAAGTCGTTTGGCAGGGGGGGGGGGGGAGGATTTGAACACAGGTAAAGGCAACGGCGCGATGAGTTACCACCACGTTCTTAACTGATTTTTTCCAATCTAATCTCTAACTTAGAAATAAGTTTTATGAAAGAAGCCAAAATACTACCAGAAATCACCTCTAATACTGTACGACTAAGAACGTTGGAATTACCGTTTGAAAAAGCATTTCACGCGTTGAGAAAGACGTCTGAAAAATGTGGCAAAACCGGGGCTGCAGATTTCAAATTAATTTCCTAAATGGCACAAACCTCAAAAGGAGACTTAGTAGGAAGTTATACACATATAAAGAGAACATACTGACAAGCAATCATGCATTAAAAAAAAACCACAAATGCATGAAATTGAAAAGAACATTTCCTGTGACCTAGGCTAGATAAGAACCACACAATTGTATGTGTCTCCCTTGGAAAATATGTTGATATTAAGTACACAACAATTTCACTGTGGTGACTGTTCTTGCTAAAGCTTTATTGAACCAAGGCCTAAGACGGAAAAAGAAAAGGTTCGATTGCCGTAACATTGAAATAAAAGCTACGGTCGGACGGTAAAAGTGATTTTTCTTCTGTCAGTAAAAGAGCCTACATGTACTTTTAAAAAGACAACCCATTTTACATACTTCCGTCTTTGTTTCCTAGTTTCTACACAGTAGCATTATTTTTACGATCATAGTGCAGGGCGAAAAACGGAACATAGTGGCTGATGATAAGAGTATTTATTATCCATCACTTGACAATTTCAACAGAAAATTGGCTAAGGGGTGGGGGGGGGGGGGTTGTTAGGGTAGGGATAAACCTACCCTAAATCGAAAACGCTAGCGTAGGGATAAACAAAGTACAGGTCTGCCTTTATTTTATTTTGGCACAAGCAAGCTGAGGAGACAATGGCCGATTCTATGGGTTGGACCAATGCTCAGTTAAATTTCTTCAAATACAAACCAATCAATTTTTGTTTCGACTTCTTTAACCTAAAGTTCACATTATTAACAAATTGTTAGGTTTCCATTTTAAAGTTTTTTCCCTGCTTTCCCATAATAATAATAATATAAAATACACAGTGAACGCTAATCAGATGAATGCTGGAAGAAAAACCCTGCCGTTCTCTCAAGGGGTGAAGGTAGTACGGGCAAGACTTTGTTTCAATGTGTGTAACAGCAGTTACTAAACACAAATGAGAATTCCAGTCATTCATTGTCGCAAGTAGTAAAAAGTGTTTTTTCAAACTTGAAGGCAAGCGGATGGTTTATCCAGCTGCAAATAGTGGCATCAGGTACAATCAAACTTGGAGCGATGAAAGAATGCCTCTTCCTCGCCTTTCAGGAAAAGCTAATTAAGTCTCACTGTGCATACCCCATTTCTACGATCTTCGCGAGTTGTACAGAATTACAAATTTTAAATAAAATAAATTAGCACAAGTCAAACTCACGCCATAAACTTTTGTGCATTGTTGTAACTAATGGGTTGGACAGGAATCTTAGGCAGGTGTAACTTCCACTGTGGCAAGTGAAATGCATTGTCTGAAAAAAAAAAAAAAAAAAAACCACAGTTAACAAGTAAGCACAAGTCCAAAATATTAAGTCGGTAAAAATTGTATTTATAATTTTTATTTATAATTTTGCAAAAACAAACTGATGGATTTCAACCATCCAAATACACCATTTCAAGTTTCTTTCGAGAGATTCTTAATGGTGCTAACATCAAACATTCAGATCCTATTGAAAGAAACTTGAAATGGTGTATTTGATGTCAAAATACTGTATGTCAGTTTTTTTTTTTTTTTTGCAAAATTGTGTGTTGCTGTGTTTGTCTTAACCCTCTAGGTACTACCGGCCGAATTTAAAGCAGCACTCTCAGGCCTACCTAAATATTTCTGGGGGAAAAAATAACCCGAAGTCATGGCAGTCTTAAAATTTTATATCTCCAAGAAGCGTCAAAATCAAAGTATTTTTATGCATCTACGACATACCTACACATAAAAAAAAAAGGTTTGAGTGACTATCTCTAATTTTAGACTGCTGAAAGAAGCCAGTCAATAGCCAGCTTTCAACAAACAGCTGGGCTGATAAATTCGGCCTCTAGGGCTCAAGCAGCAGCTACTTCTGGGCCAAATTATCAGCCCGTAGTACTCAAAGCGTTAAATAGCATTAGCTTTTGAAGGTTAGTTTACATCAATCTTCATGATACAAAAATAACCTGTAAAATAGCTGGAATAAGTTGCTTTTAGGCTACCACACTGGAAATGTTATAAGTTAATGACTTCTTGTTTAAAAATTATTTCTCATGTCGGAAAAGACAGGTAACCGTTTGTCAGAGTGGGTTTGGGAAGACATAATTAAAAAAAAAAACTAAGAACACACACTACCACCACGGAGAACACACTGTTCACATTAAATTTTCGCTGACAGCTGTCATCATCTTCAGAATCTGCTACAGGATAACGAAGAATAAACTACATTTCACTAGATATCACTAGATGGATTGTGGACCATAATCCATCTAGTGACAACTAGTAAAATGTAGTTTACTCTTCGTTATCCTGTAGCAGATTCTGAAGATAACAGGAGTCAGCGAACATTTAATGTGAACAGTGTGTTCTCTTTGGAGATGGTGCGTGTTCTTCATCTTTTTTTTTTTAAATTATGTATTTCTAGTGTGTAGGCTAAAAAGCAATAGTCTACAAAAGGTTGAGTAGTTTCTAAGTTCGGCTGTAGTCTTAAAAGTTTCATGCCTGTAGCATGGATCTGCACAGAGAGCGCAGTTGATGGTGCTCCCAGATAGTAAACGAGATGTCCTGAGTAGCAAGTCAATCGGTGCTGTAGTCTTTTCTTTCTTGCTCGAATTGGTGTATCGTGTTTTCTCATACAACATTGCTTGTTTCATTAGCCCTTTACTTTGTGTTTTTATGTTTATTAATTGCGTGCATTATTTCGAGAGTGGATGCCAAAATACAAGCTGCCTTCCTTTCTTGTATAAATTATAGTGATATTATTTAGAGTGTGTAGGCCAATGAGAAATGTTGAACATCTTCTGAACGCAACTGAACCTGTAGCGAGGGTCAGCCCCGGAAGCACGGCTGGTAGAGCACACGACTAGTAAGCAGGATGTCTACGTTTGAGTCAAAGTTTGGATAGCAGTCTTTTTTTCTTTTTCAGCTTGGCGTATCTTATACTCACACAACCCTTTGTCTTTAACACATACCATCTGCTTAACTAACCAAATACAGAATGCCTACATTTCTGAACTGTGATACAGTTTTGGGCAATACATACTACCTAAATGCTACCGACGAACTTTTTTACCTGTGGCCGCCTGCATAGGCGTCTGGGGATCCCCTGGATTCAAGCTTAAACTCCCTCGAATAACGCTATCACCTGGAAGATCTACCCCATAGGGGTAAGATTTTTTATCATGCACATAATCAGCAGGGTCTGGGTAAAGCAGAGCACCAGCTGCATCATAATCTTCAGCAAATTTGATCTGAAAAGGTAAATACGAGTATTAACAAAAAAAAAAAAAAAGGTTGAACATAGTACACTTTTTATCACCTGGAAGTGCAGTCGATAAAAATAACGTTTTTTTTTAAACAAGAAATACGGTATATAGATTTTTTTTGTAAAACAGACAGTGTTAATGTAGGTCATTTAATATCAATGAGCTCTCACTCATATAGATGTCTAGACAAGACAGTTTCGCCCTTGTTTGGGCTCGTCAGTAGAGAATACTTTTTAAAGTTAAGGACCAACACACGCACAATTTCAGAAAAAGGAGAATACCATACCAGTATTATCCTTTTTCTGAAATCGTGCGTGTATTGGTCCTGAACTTTAAAAACTGAGATGGATTTTCAGAGTAAAAACCACTACGTAATTTTCAAAGAAAATACTTTGTATACAAGAGCTAGGCTACGCTTGCTAGGGCAAATGACAAGGGCGAAACGAATACGGTTTCAGCAAGCAAAATAGCAGAAACTTCTGCTTGTTTGGGGCTGCATTCAACTGAATGGCAGACACCCGGGCCTAGGCCTATTTTTACCAATTGATCATTTAATATCAATTAGCTTTCACCCACAAAGATCTCTAGACAGATCTCTAGACAAAGATCTCGTTTGCCCTAGCAAGCGTAGCCTAGCTCTTATCCACAAAGTATTCTCTACTGACGAGCCCAAACAAGGGCAAAACAGTCTGTCTAGAGATCTTTGTGGATGAGAGCTAATTGATATTAAATGATCAATTGGTAAAAATTGGCCTAGACCTAGGTCCGGGTGTCTGCCATTCAGTTGAATGCAGCCGCAAACAAGCAAAAGTTTCTGCTATTTTGCTTGCAGAAACCGTATTCGTTTCACCCTTGTCATGTTACTATAGGATTTATTTTTTAAAGATTATCTTTTTTTAAAGTTTGGAATACATTTACATAACCTTTGATCCAAACTTCAAAAACTGTTCGTCGGTATGAGGTAAAGTTGTCAATTTTAATGAGTTGTGAAGAATATTAACGCTTACGCCAACTTGAGAGCTACAGATTTCATCTGAACTGTGAATTTTCGGCTGGGTTCACTTTAGTTTTTCAACTAAGTCTTCCGTCTTTAACATGCACTGGGTGAGCAGCACACTACAGTAGCATCGCATTGCAACAACAGGCCATGTTGGTGTCGTGTTTTGCACACCCAGTTCCCGATGAAGGAGGAAGACTTTGTTGAAAAACTAATGTGAATCCAGCCGAAAATTCACAGTTTAGAAGAAATTCGAAACTCCCAAGTGGTCACAAGCGTAAAAATTCTTCACAATTCCTAAGTAAAGCCAAGTATTATCAGCCAGTCGGTATTCAACATTTTAATTAGTTACACTGTTGACCTATTGTCAGCACATAAGCGACGTATCGTTTTTTTTCCCCCTCTTCTTTTGTTACAAACGTAACAGTCAGTGGACGAAGATGTAAGTTACTAAATGAGTACAAGTCGAAAATTGGTTAAAGACTATTTTTTTTAGATGTAAACAAAATAGGATAGTGAATTACTAAACTGGCAAAAAAAAGTTGTTTAAATCTAAATTCATAATTAAAAAAAAAACATTATTTGATTTAAATCGCTGTGTAAGTGAAAGTGATTCATACTTTAAAAAATACTAACGATTTTATTTGTTGGGCTGATGTTGCGTTCTAGAAGATAAAGTACACTGAAAAGTTCACTGAGCAATACTATTTTTGATTTTACATGATAATTATGTATCGGTCAATCTGTCGTTTCTTAATGTCATGTTTACAAGCCGTAGTGGAGGCAAGTGATCCATTTCTATTACTTAGGCAATGTATACATATAACAAACACTCACATGAATAATTCATTGTTTGTCGTTTCCGTATGGATTACACGGAGTTTGTGTTGCATTTCAAGATTTAGATGGCTTTCAGCTCAACCCTTTCCAATGTCGGTCGCCACTCGCTATTTGGCGAATGGAATCAACAGTTGGAGAATTGGAATTTAGCCTTACTTAAATACCGCTCAGAGAGGAATATCTCGAGATTAAATATTTAAATATATCTAAATATCTCGAGAACCGTATAAATTAGACACAAACGGTTTGCGGCATTATGCTCAGATTTATACGGGCCACACAACAACAGCTTTTCCTGCATTAATTCTGGAGTTGATGAAAACTGTACAATTTCGTAAACACATAAATTTGAAAAGCCCTGCAACATGCAAGTTGTATTTGGTATGAGGCGAGTAGAAATTGTGAAATGGCGAGTGCTTTCTAAGGTCTACTAGCCAAGTGGCGACTGCTACTGTATCAACATTCGAGGAGGTTGTTTCAGTCTAATACTTTGTAGTAGAAATAATACAACGAGACCTACCTTATTTGACATATGGAGCTTCCCAAGACGCATGATTACGACCGAATCATTTATTGTGATGTTTTGACTTAGTAAATATTCAAAATCTTCCTTTTGACCATAATTAGCATATACTAATTTTCCCTAAAAACAGAATTTACATAATATTTTTTTATTTTATTTACAAAGTTGCAATTCATAATGCCCCCTGAGGTTCCACGTCATAACATTGCCAACAATTCATCGCACGGACAATTGGTCGCGGTCAGTTGATCGCTGAACAATACATCGCATGTGCAAATACATCGCAAGGACAATTCATCGCATGTTTAATTCATAGCATGTTTATTCATCGCGTCATCAAAGTTTGTCACGATAGCTCAGCTAGAAATTCATGCTGGAAATTAAGGATTTCAGGTTTCATGCTAGAAATTCAACGTTCGAGTGATATGCGAGGGTTGCTGGTTCGAACCAACAGACAACATTAAGGATTGTTTTCTATGATTAATAACACCGGACATAACAGAATATAACGGAAGTATCGTGTCGCCCACATTGCACTCGCTACCCCTCCATTTCTCTCGACCAAAACACCACAATGCCGATCACCACATTCAAAACCGAGAAGGGAAATTTTTGCAATTTTCAATTTTTTTAATTTGAAGTTTCAAGGTGGCTCATTGTTCTAGGTTATTTTTAGTGTATGATTTTCGCTGTTAGGCTTGTTTTTCTCTTTTTTTGTAAACCCTTTGTCAACTGTAAAACCCTTCAAAACCGTGAAAGACAGACAATTTCAAATGAAAACGGGAATAGTTTTGAAAGTCCAAATGACTTCCAAATGTACGATTAAGGTAAACATTGCATTCGGGTGCCAGTGTGCAGCGGCACCCCCCCCCCCCCCAAAACTTACTTAACACCACCACGCTGATCAACACAAGACAGAATCCCCCACACGTACTGCAACACGCAGTGACAAGCAACTATTCAGTTTGTTTCTGTATTTTGTCTTAAAATGGACCAGCCTTTCATAAGTTTGAGGGTTTGATACTTTACTTTATGGAATAAAGATTAGTTTTATTAAAAAACATTAATTATAACGTGCGATGAATTGTCAGTGCTATGAATTAAAAACGCGATGAATTGTCCGTGCAATGTATTTGCACACGAGATGTATTGTTCCGCGATCAATTGACTGCGATGAATTGTTGGCGATGTATTCTCAGGGTACCGTTCCCTGAACACACAAACATAACAGCCACATGCAAAGTTTTAACGAAACGAAGACTTTGTCACATAAACGGCAAAACATCTTCCGAGAAAAACATCCAAATTATTTATTAACTCCCTTTGACTACTACACCGTATGTTGTGGGAATAAACCTTTGCATACAGTATAATTTCCTATAAATAATTTACAAGGATCACAAATAATGTACCAGAAAAATGGTGGTAATATTCAAAGTGCAACAACTTTACAAACATACAAATTATAGCCACTTCCATAATTAGCACATCCAGAAGTGGTTACGGGAAAACAGGCATTGCAATTATTGAGAAGATGATTACCAGATATTAGATTTGGTCACGGTGCGATGGGGAATATCAAAGAAAATGATTTTTCACGATTCCACAGTTTGGGAAAAATCAATTAATTAACAGTAATTGTTTTAGCTTGAAAGTTCTTGGCATTTTGCCAACTTTACCACATGCGTGACCATTTTAAAAATTGCACACAAGTCTAAATATTTGCAAAAATCTCAAATATACACAGATTTTAATGGTGTTTGCTCTGTTTTTTTTT
>JAHWFP010029652.1:82979-93179 GCA_023313725.1 Lithobius niger
AAAAAAAAAAGACCACACCTCTTCGCTGCTGCTCGGAGCAATAAGTCACGGAATAAAAAGAAATGAGGAGAAGCTTTCTTGGAGTTCCCTTGAGTAAAGGGCGGACTGCTCTTGCCAATTAGCTCCCAAATGGCAATCCAATTCCAGTTAATTTCCAACTTTTTGCCTCCTATTGGCGTTCTGCCTCCTCCCTTCCAATCTTCTTCACTGTTTAACTTGAGGGAGGTCAAAAGCAAAAGGGTTAGCAATGTCAGTGTTCTGAACCAGTCCTGAAGGTCCAAACAATCTAGACCGGCACGTCGCATTAAATACAAACTGGCAATATTCTATGTATGCCGAAACTCTTCAGTGTGAGTACCAACATGTAAGTCACACCATTTCACATAGCCTATTTAAATTCCAGTTTAAACTTTACCAACCTTGCCCAATAGAGGAATTATAGATATTAAGTAATACATATCCGTGAATTATAGGCGATTTAACGGATTTCTTTCGCGAGCAAGAAACGGTTAGTCCAATATCGAGGGGGTAGAGGGAAACACGAGTAAGAGTTTTTCCCTTCAGCCCCGAAATTATTGGACTAGCCGTTTCGAGCTCAAGAGCAATTATAGCCATTAAATCGCCTATGATTCACGGATATGTATTTTAATTCTAAGGTGTTACGTCAAGGTAATTTATCGTCGTATTCGAGTTTTTAAAAGAATTGTTTCTAGAATTTAAGATTTTTTTACATGCGACTTATGTAAATTCCTGAATGGAAGTTCCCGGTTGGAAACAGAGTTGGAAGCTTCCTGTGTATGAAGGCCGGCCGAAGGGGAGAGACGTTCCGTAGTACCGATGTTTATGTTTTAAGGTAAAACCGTATTTTTTTCTACTTTAATAGTTTAAATCAGATGAGTGTATAAAATTAGGTGTACTGGTTGAATTTGTGTTGCGTACGGTAATTTTGCAAATTCGGGTCATATGTCACATGGTGGAGCAGGGGTTGTGTAGACCCCCGTAAAAAGTGTTAGATTATCAAAAAAGTGTGGGTTATCAAAATAATTAACCCACTGTGACGTGTGTGGGTTTTCACATTAACCGTACTAAACGACTACACTTTTAGCATGGGGATGTGATAGCGTGACGTCACCACCGTGTATTAAACATTAATAACATGTGTTATTCTCCGTGGTATATTATTGTAAAAAGATAATCTATCACAAAATTATAAAATAAATGAGAATATTTGTTATTGGTTTTTTTCTTACAAGTCGAACTTGATATGAACTCTCGTAGTTGTACTGTAGTTTATGAAATACTATGAACAAACTCGAAGCTAATATGAAAATGCAGAATTACTGGTTCAACTGAGCAATAAATAAAATTGTTTTATTTATAATTACAAGTTCTTATACCTTGTAACAACTGTGGGAATTCCGTGCATGATACACAAAATGCCTTTAATCCAATTGTTCATTTACTGTACATGTAAATAATAGAAATACGTATATACACTTGTTATTACACAAGTTCATATTGATATACATTTTCCTAAATCATTTATTTTTGTTATTATTTTTCATTTATTCCTTGTCAAAATCTTGAGAAATTAATATATTTGTTGCACTAATCATTTTTGCATTAATATTTCCTGTACACTGTCTTTGCTGCACAGCCTGTACGGCACAGCATGGCAATTTCAAATAAAGTAAAGTAAAATGGTAGTCTCAAATCAATATTTTTGTAAACACTAAAAATCAGACCACTGGAAAGATAATAGCCTTTTGAAGGCTTCGTTAGACCATTCAGAACATGGGTGACAGTGGAAAATTCGGATTCTTGCTAAACATAGGTAGGGCCACAACTACATTTCTCAGAGACCCGAGGCAAACCAAGAATAGGGTCTGCTCCTTCTTTTAAGCACTAGCCAATGTATCATCATCTTTTTTATTACGCCGACTGTACAGTTCAGAGGGCCCAAGACAGTGTTTGGGTGGCCCTCAAGTGACCCTTCCAGTATGGGGTCCGGGGCAGTGCCCCTATCCCCCACCTCCCTAATTGAAGTTTTGAACTTAAAAGAAAAATGCTCTAATCTCACTTCCACCTTTCAATGCATTGAAATCGTTGCAAAAAGTAGAACCGTACCTATGTTCAGTTCATGAATGATACTTGAATCAGGAGATATTTAATTTTTTTTCTTCTCTCAAGTCGTCAACCCATGTAACTTTGAAAGAAGACGATATTTCATGACTGATTCTAGTATTGTTTGACGTCCTGAACCAGAATCTGTTGGGTGCCCCTCTGGTATAATGGGCATTCAAAGGGAATAAATAGCTTAGAAAAAACTACAACATCTAAACCGTTCATCTGACTGAAAACCAACTGGTTACACACTATGTTCAAAAAAATTTCTTTCTAAAAAGATTCTATTCATATTTAGGATAAAGTTAACCCTTTGGCCCAAATGTGTCGATTAATTCCTACACCTACGTCGTTTCTGTACTACTTACTTACAATAGTGTACACGTGTATTACAATTCCTGGTTTTAAACAGCTGCAAATGTAGTTATAAAAATGATGTACAGATGTAACTAGGTTTAAATAAAAAGTGAAGACGGGTTTTCTCCCAACTTTAATAATAAAAATGCTTTGTATGTACTGTAGCGCTGAATTTCAACCTGCATTCATAAATGGATGTAATTAAGTTTAGATGAAAGGTAGAGGATGCATATTTTCCAACAAGAGTAAAAAAACGAGTTATCAAAATTACAAGCTAAGGATGGATGTTTTTCTACGCTGTAGCACTGCGCGCTTTCTCGTCAATTCACATCAAAACAATTAATTAGGCTTAGATGAAACGTGGAGCTGCAAATTTTCTACCAAGGGTAAAATACTAGTTATCTTAATTAAAAATGCCAGTGCAGCATTAAAAGTGTAACTTATGGTGAATAGAAGCAGAAAGCACAACTGTACACCATAGAAACATCAGCAGCTTAGATTCTCATAATTTTATTACCATTTTTAGAAAATATAAATTGGTGTAATTAGGCTTCGATGAAAGACAGAGATGCACATTTTCGAATAAGGGTGAAATACACTCATTTATCTAATTAGGACTGCCAGTGCAGCATTAAAAGTGTAACTTACGGTTAGCAGACGCAAAAAGCACAGTGCTACAGCATAGAAACATTCACAGCTTAAGAGTCTAATTAAGATGCTACGGGAACTGCAACTAGCATTGATTGCTTATGCTAGACAAAAGCATGGAAATTGCCCAACTATTTTGCGTAAACTTCAAATTCGTAAAAAGAAATTATGGTGAACGTACAAAAAGACTGCAAATACTTCTGACAGGCCGACTACAATGCTTGCAATGGGTCGAGGCTGTACATAAGTTAGAAATCGAATCTGAACTTAAAATTGTTAAGGAGGGAAACTTCTCTGCACTTTATTGCTCAAAAACGGGTGGCCCACGCATAATCCCGCCACTCAACAAAGACGGAAGTATTTTAATTAGTGAAACTGACAAAGCTACTACCTTATAATTAACTGAACAAAAAATGGCTTTGCCGTTAAGAAAAAAATATTAGAGCTCATATCCCAATACTCACAGCCATGAAGGTACACGAATAAATAAGGATTAGAGTGCAACAAACTATAATTTGAACTCCAATACCAGGGAACGAGGACTGTTTGATTTTAAGACAGCAATATCCTGGTCATTGCGCCAGTAACTAAAAGTACCCAACGTGTACTAATGTTTATTTTTCCTCTTGAAAGGTTGAACTTATGCTGCAGCCCTTAAATAGCCACTCTCTTGGCCCTGACGGCTTCTCTGCCCCATTTTATAAAGAAATTAGCAGAGAAATTTGTAGACCACTCTCTCATACGTTCGAAGTTTCTTTTACTTCTTCAAAACTCCCTTCCATGAGGAAAGAGGCAACATGTCTATTTTTAAAAAAAGCAAACCTGAGGAACCAATCAATTACCGTCCAAAATCCTTAACCTGTGTTCCATGCAAAATCTTGGAGAAAATCATAAAAAAATAGTTTGCTACTTTTTCTTGAAGGAAACGAACTGCTGTGGAAAGACCAGTTTGGGTTCATACCTGGTAGATCAACTCTACATCAGTTATTAGTATGTCTGGAACTGGATGATTGGTCCATCGCTATGGAAAGTGGTTGCCCCACGGACGTTATACTTATCGATTTTACAAAGGCATTTGATTCAGTCATCCATAATAAACTCTTTGTCAAGCTACGTTGGTTTGGCATTACTGGCAACTTACGTAACTGAATTAAAGGCTTCTATTTGGATTGGTCACAGCATGCTCGTGTTGGGAAAGCCATGTCTAGCCCAAAACCTGGTGTTAGTGGTGTCCCTCAGGACTCTGTGTTGGGATCTATTTTATTTGTTTTATACATTAATGACCTGCAGTGTAAAATGCTGAAACACCAAATTTTGCTGATGACATAAAAGTTTATCGCCATATAACCAATATCGGCAATCACCACAAGCTTGCTAATGCTATTTTGCACAGCTCGAAACATGGTCTACCAACTGGCAACTGCCCCTTGCTGATTCCAAATGCTCGTCTTTCCACATTGGGCGCATAAATAGTGTTACGACTATTTTGTACACAACAAAACCCTTAAACACGTTTTTAACGTAAAAAATTTGGGTGTTTGGTTATATGTGACCTAAAAATGACGACCCATTGTAATCACATTATTAAATCTGCCAGACAGAGAGCATCATCCAGTTGGTGACCAGATTGCTTCAGGAGACTTGGTTCATGCAAAACATGGTCCCTTCCATAAAAATATTTGAAAATTTGTGTTCCTGAAAAAAAGACACCACAGGAATATCACGGACACCGCTTGCTGCAGGTGAAAATCAATCACTTGATTTACTAGGCTTGCTTTCCGAAAATAAGACAAGTAGATAAGATGTGCAACGAATGACATAATGCTAAGATTTTTTTGGTAGACTCAGAGCAATATGGTGATTCAGTATTGTGAAGTGACAGCACATTATTTTACATATGTTAAAAACTGAAAGTATGTAAGCCCCTACATAACTTAACTCGTTCCAGGAGGGACATAAATGAGGAGTCTCCCAAGATACTCCCACCCCATATCTTTCACCACTCGTTCTGTGTCGTGACCCCATGCGGCCAGTTGTCAAACTAATGACTATTTTTACTTCTGTTGGAAACGCACATTTGTCATCTGTCGGCTTTTACCTAAGAAGTATTTGAAAAATATCACTTGTGCTGAAATTCGACCAAGCTCATGTTGATTCTCAAGCCGTTACATTTAAAAGACCTTGAAAAGAGAAAGGAAATTTTCTTCTCAAGCCAAGGCCGACTAGAGTAAAAATTATGCTCCCCATTCCACTTCTTTTATTTGCCAGGAAGGAAGCAACTTAGCACTATTTTAGTAAAATATGATTTTGATGAAGCTAAATCAATTGGCCGGGAGCCAGGAAGGTAAATCACCAGCTTCTCTCCGAGAAGACCTTCTGACAAATGGTGCAATTCAAAGCAGTGGGTTAAAAAGCGGATTCTCCTTCGGGCGCATCCCAAGCTCTATTGTGATAGTGCCCATCTATAATAAATTGCATACTATTGAATATCAAGCCCCCAAATTCACTGTTAAAGGCACCTTTCACTCTGGAACTCCTAGATGCAGCACCGTAGAATTTTCGAGCAATATAAAGAAAACAGCGGTAAATTAAAAATGGAATAATACTATTCGCAGCAGCACCGTGATTTTCATAACTAAAACGAGATCATGTGACCCACGATGACAACTCAGGGAGTGGACGATTGAATTCAAGACAGATCTCAAAGCCAATTCACTCCTTACTGCATAGCTAGGGGTATATGCACTGAGAACACATATTAGGCATTAAACACAAGTTGCCGCTTGGTCTAATCCTTAGCAGAGTCCAGAGAGACAACCTTTCGAGTTGCCTCACCTTCACCAACTGGCCCTTCGGTCGTTCAGCCCCTCGTATTTATACGAAAGGAGAACAATAGAAGTGGCCTGAGGCATTACGTCACGTCACAAGCTAACAGGTGCGTACCGGTCCCAACTGGTTGAACAGAGGGGCTGGCTTGCTACCCGGCTGTTGGCGTCCGGCCAAGTCTGCTGTTGGGCAGAGTTGGCAGGGCGCACAAGCCACTTATGTAACTGCAAGGTGCACCATGAGCGTTGACTCGTGTTGCGACCAGCTATACGTAAATAGCTGGTTACACCACATTAGCCTATTGGATGACGGAGAATCTGAAACGGGGATGATGTGTTTAGAATATGGGCATCGGCACAATCAAAATAGTGAACAGGCACCTGCATGACGATCATGGTTTAGCACGTGCTACCAAAATGGTTGGGATAAGAAGTTAGCACTTGTGTCAGAGCAGAATTTGTTTTACAGAATTTGTGTACGCAAGCAAACCCACTTTTATTTATAATCAATAGTGATAATAAACTTCACTTAAAGCCTTAATCCACAAAAAAAAAGCTACATAATTAACATTTTACCTGAAGGAGGTAAACTAGAAGAAACCAGCTAAAATGAAACCGATTTGCCATTTTTACTTCTTCCACACAGGACTAAAAAGAACATGATGCTGCATAGTTTCCAAACTAGATGTTGGTGATCAGAAATATGCCCTATAGGTACAGAAAATGTTCCATGGCATCCCAGTAATTAACCTAAAGCGTTCCAGGAACCAACCCAAAACTTCCCAGCTCATACAGTAGATACCTATTTTAACGTGTAATTTTCTCCCTTGATCATCCCTCTGGCTCCTCAACCTCAACCGGCCATGGTAGCGTGAGAGGCTACCATGCTCCTTCAGCAGCTATGGAAACTTATTCTGGCCAATTATGGATAATCTTTCGCCCCTACTATGATCGGAGGTTTCCTGGTTCAAATCCCCACGTTTGCCCCTCCCTTTACCAAAAGTTTCTTCTCTAAAAAAAAGGCTGTCAGTGTTCAAAATTGAGCCGGTTCAGCCATACAAGCATTAAATTGCCTCAGTTGACTTAAGGCTCAAAGAAATTAATTTAAAAAAAAAAATTCAGCAAAAATTCACAACAAATCATTACACAACAAAGGTCATGAAAGGAATGCGAGAATGCTTTACAGCAACATCAATAAAACTGCCTCAATGAAAAATCCATACAAAGCACAATCCTACTGCTAACTTCCTCTTTTCCAGTTCTTAAAATTCTTCAGTGCTTAAAATTCAACAAGTACCTGAAAAACAGTTTGCATGTTAGTTTGTTTTTCTGCGGTCTTAATCTTTACATTTAGTGATGGAACACGAACCTTGTAGATTTAGCCTCTAAACTGTCATAAATTCATCCTTGAACCTTGAAGGGTATTTCTTCGGCGTAATTTATCACCAACTACCCTCCCATTGAAAAGGGGATCCGTGGCACACTGTACTACATTTTAGTTTTCATGAGTCAGCTTTATTTTATATGCGCGCATGTGTGCATAGGAATGTAAATAAATCTACGGCAATAACGAAACTTCAAAGAAGAAGTATAACACAAAGAAAGAAGCAGTAGAGAAATATTTTATTCTTTTTGGAGGAATGTTGAACGAATGAATCGTTATAGCAACAATGAATTTGAATAAACACGGATATGAATAAATGAAACGACATCAATAACGAAACGTTTGACTACACACGACACGTACAACACAAAGAAGAGTCAGCAGGCAAAATTTTTCCCTTGATCATCCCTCTGGCCCCTCAACCATCCTGGCAACCAAACTGCCAAGTTTGGTAACATTTTACCAGGTTACTGAACATTTTCCATACGAAATTTGCCCTATTCACATGGTCAGTCTGGCACCGAAATCGGGGACGGAGAAGGGGTGAGATAATGTCGTCAAGTCCCCAAATTCACTGTTAAGGTCTTGTTTAAAGCGTCATTTTAACTTAATTGTCGTCACAGCACGATGATTACGGTTTAGCACGGTGCTATCAAAAATGGTTGGGATAAGACGTTAGCATTCGAGTTCGAGCACTGTTGCAGATTCCGCACTTAACCGAACAACAATGCAGTAACACAAGAGCGCTTTACAACTCAGCAAAAACATTCACAACAAATCATTACACAGCGAAAGTCATGAAGGGGTTGCGAGAATGCTTTATAGCAACATCAAAAAACAGTTTCGATGAAAACGAACAAAACACATGCCATGCCTAATGCTAACTTCCTCTTTTCCAGTTCTGCTTAAAATTTAACAGTACCTGAAAAACAGTTCGGATATTCGTTTGTTTTTCAGAGGTCTTAATCTTTACGTAATAACTGAACCTTGTAGATTCAGCCTACATAACTGGCATAAATTCAGCCTGCACACTGAACTTTTGACTACACAGTCACAAAGAAAGAGTCGGCAGAGAAAATTTCTTCCTTGATCATCCCTCTGGCCCCTCGACCATCCTGGTAACCACACTGCTGGCATTCGCGTACCTTTCCCGCGTCCCCCAAATAAATGCGGATAAAATGTATGCTCAAAGGAAGACATGTAGGAGCGCCCTGTCTACTAAAGAAACAACTTTGAATAACCAGCTAGGAGGTCTGGGGGAGAGCTGCAAGCTCCCCCAGCACAGTCCAGGGCAGCACCCAGGGAGCTCTGAAATTGAATAAATGTTAGAGCATTTTTTTTGGGCTCATGAAGCAACTTTCACCATTTACAGTATCCTTTTTTTTTGGGGGGGGGGGGGGGAAGGAACTTTTCAACATGTTCAGCAGCATTACTTTTTCGAAATTTGAGAATGCAAATTTTGGGCCTACGTGATACAAAAAATCACTACACAAGTTTAGCCTGTGACATGGGGGCCGTCAGATTTTCTTGGAGGGGGGGAGGGCACGTTCCCCTTGTGCCCCCCCCCCCCCATGCATACGCTACTGTATACGATTTACACACAAACCGATTTGCCAACAGGAGACATTTTTTTTTTAATTCCTTACAAGGTACAAAATTCGACGAGTTGGGTGCTGCAGTCCATCACACACTTGCACAGAGACTTAACACTGACCAACTCTTATCTTTCCCAATGAAACTCCTGGCAATACGAAATTTTTTTCACAAAACCCAAAACTTAACGGTTATTCAAGGGGAATTACACAACGCATATTACAATACAACTTCACATTTTGAGACTGCAACACCAAAAACGCAGTACAAGCATCACGGCTACCGGTCTTTACGATCCGATCGTAACGATCGTGCAGTTTTGGTTTTATGTTGTCTCATTAGGTTTGCGACATTTTGCAATGGGTGTGGGACACCCAACCGAGTGAAATATTGCACATCTATATATATAATTACACAAAATCCGCAAGGCAGCCAGCAGCAAGCAGGACATACGAAGCAGTCATCTGCATCTGCAGTGCAGCCAGCAGGACATACGATGCCATCAACCGACGGAACGGCAAATTATAAAGAGTAGCAGCCAAGGCCCGCTGAGATAGTAGCTGCGCCCAGAACGCAACGTCCAGCGGCGCGAACATACGATGCCATCTACCGACCGAACGGCAACTTAATGAGGGGGGGGGGGCGGGGCCGGGGGGGGGAGGGAAGGGGAGTGAGACGACGCGGAATGAGCGAGCGAAGCGAGCGACTCCGCTAGTAAATATATATTTTGCAAGAACATTAACGAAATACTAACAATATGTTAATAATTTGATACGTCAGAAAAAGTACGGTGAATGTTTTTACCGCAATATTATAGATTTACAATAAACGTGCCACTCTTAGCTGCACTTCGATATTAAACATGGTACCAGAATCGTCCGACACATTTCAGTCATTAGCCAATACCGAACTACTATCAACACAAAATAAAACTTAATAACTAGGGTCGCAACCGCTCAGATAGAGGGTACAAGCTACAAGTCTCTGGCTTTGCTTCAGCTACAGCTACAAAGTCTCTGGCTTTGCTGTTCCTCCGGTAAACTAAACTTAACTTAAACTAATCCGGCTACTGGCAACTTGGGGCCGGGATGCTGCACTCAGTACATTGGATACTTCCAGGAAGCCTACCTACTATTCACAGGGGCAGCTATGTACTGCAGCCATTACGGGATGGAGGGGTGGAGTAAACCTTCGCCCAACACAAAAAAGCAAGAACAGTGATCTGTGAAGCTTGCTATGGTATGTGTAATGGCATGTAGTATTGTTAAA
>JAHWFP010029652.1:93279-115127 GCA_023313725.1 Lithobius niger
GCACTTTGTATTGTTATGTTTTAGATCTTACTTTCCCAGCCCCCCCCCCCCCAAAAAAAGAAAAGTTTGTGCGAATTTTTTTTTGTCTGAAAGGTTTTTTCTTTTAACATTTGATGCAATTACTATAAGTAGGTACAAAACAAAACCTGGAACGGTGTCGCCAACAATTCAGAGTAATGGTAGGCTACAGACAACCAAATTCCTAAATGAGAAATTTCAATTAGCAAAGGAAAAAAAAAAGAAAAATCGAAGAATATGTACCAAATCACAAGTAAGCAAACCAGTTTAGAAAATAAAGATGACTGAAAAATTAAAATCCAAAACAAAACTAGTAAAGCTTTATTCATGTCTTTTGCAGCTTCAATTTTAAATGATTGCAACATACAACAACAAAAATAGAACGAATGGTTTTGGATTAGTAGATCATACCAAATTATTACTTATTTCACCAGCAGCTGCTTCATCACAGTTCGTACAGAAACTCTCAATGAAAATCCATTACTTTTCCAGGAGTTTGTACAATCCTAAATGAAAACTAGTGATCAACATTCCAAGGACATTTTGCACCCGGTGCTCATTAAAAATAATTTTTTTTTAAAACATTTATAAATTAAAGCGCTTTTGTACATTCATCTGCTACGTACCAATATACAAAAACTGACCAAAAATTAATCAATAGCAATTAATTTTACGTTTTTGCAATCTGCATGCAAGAAATGTTTAAGGCCGCCCGCACACTGAGCGGCTAGGTCGCGCGGCCAGTGTTACTGATACTTGATACTTCTCGATCAGATGGTGAAAACTGAATACGAAGCAAGTACGGTCGCCCTGTGGCCGCCTGCACGCCGCCCAAGATCCCAGTGGCCGCGGCGACAGGCTGGCAGCTGCGGCCAAGTGCGCGTTGCTACTTACACTGTAAGCATTCTCGTTGGTCGCAGCGACCTGGCCGCTGTGTGCACGGTGGCCCTAAATCGCAACTGACATAAGAGCTGTTAACTTGTACAAACTCGGAAACACAATTTTAGTACGAGGTCAGCCACGTTTCGTTTGTAAAAGAGTTTTTGTAGAAATGTACAACAAATTCCACGAGTTTTTAAGGACATAAGTACTTTTCCAGGCCTGGAATTTTATTATATGCTTTCCAGGAATTTTCCAGGTTTGCAGAGCTCCCTACGAAACACAGAAAAAAAAGTTTGGTTAACGGGAGAGGTTGCAAATTAAAGCACCAGGCAACCAGGTATTTTATTTAATTGAAAACATTTCTTTGGCAGGTACCGAGCTCAATGCCGACCGAGAATGTAGTCTCCTAAAAAAAGTATATTTTGCTAACATGTTATTTATATCATCTAGCAATCAAAATATTTTAGTTTTCTGCCAAATAACTTCTTAGTGATTTGAGCTAGTGGCTTGAAATTTGCACAATTGAAAAGCTCGTTTCGAGGCGGTTGAAATGGTATACTGTAATGTCAAAAACGATCAAAATTTGGCAAAAATTTCATTTTCAGCTGGTCGACCACGATTCACACAAAAGAAAATGTAAGGCTAAATTTAAGGCACCCCCACGCGCCTGTAATCCAAACAATTAACTGTGCACGGCCCAACAATATTTAATTTATTCCACCCACTCTTGGCATCGGTTATGTCGTCCACACACGCACTTGCACCTAAATCATTTCACTAAACTAAGCGACACTCCACCGCTCCACTTTCGCACACAATCTAAATCCTTAGTTAACAAGATTTGTAGCCGTGTAGGTAAGTCTAAACTTTCCTTCTGCTTTCAGGTTAAGTGGCCGAAGGCGAACGAATGGGCAAGCAAGAACGGCAGGATTAATGGCTCCCTTCAGGTTGGCGACTTGCACCATTACATGGCGAGCACCGGCGGTGAAAGAGCAACGACGACAAAGTCACCTCCGGAATGGAGATGGACGAACGTTGAATCCACTCAGCTGTTGCCTGGAATACGAGATCATGAAATCAGCCAGAGGGTTTCGTATTCTACGAGTTTCCCCCCTTGTTGAGCTTCCCGCCACCCGACTGCATAAATTGCTTTTCAAAAGGCCTCCAGGACACAACCCAACGGACGCCATCGGGTTTCAGGACCCTGGTTCGAACGCCATTGGTAGGCGTAACACAAAACTGAAGAATAAAATTTAAAAAATAAAAAAACGAGAAAAAATAAATAAGCGAAAAATAAATAACAGTAAATTTAAAAAATAAATAAAAATATTCAGAAAGTGAAACGTCCTATTCTCCACCACTGCTTGGCATGCATTCCGTTTCACACTAACAAAACTTTTATGTATTTCGGGCAAAAGTAAACGTAAATTCACAAAACGGAATGGTCACTCCTTAGATGCGGTGTTGTGAAGAATCACGATCGGTATCGTACCGTCTGACTGAAGACCCATCCAATCAGATGGTAACGCACGCCCATGGGGGTAGAAAGCCCATTCAATAGAAAATATATACTGCCTGTCAGATAGAATTTTGTTTACCTCTATCAGCATCAGGTCGAAATTTTGTTCAGGTTAGATTGAGTCCGTCGATCCACTGTTAATACAGTGATTCTCGAAGGAACTGGTAATTGCCAACATTGACAATACAAATTAACACAATATTCCGATTACCGTCCGTCAACTGTTGGTTATCTTGGGATGGTGGCGGAAAAATCTTAGGATCTTTAAAAAGAAAAACGCCACAATTGACTGAATTGAAACGCAATTCAAGGTCCCTTCTCTTCCGGAATCACAAATGTATGAGAAAGACCATGCAGTTTGAAAGCAGGTCTTTTGAAGGAGCTTCCAGCATTTCTCAAAGTTGTTCCTTTTGTTAGGTCTTGGGTGTCCGGTGTACAAAAGCTCTGTCATCCATGAGTAAGCCATGGTATTCCACAATATTCAGTAATCCTAGGTATTACCAGGTAGTCTGATATGCAAGAAACACAGATGATCAGTGGTAATTTGGAGGTAATCCGAATTATTTCGTGAAGTAATCCATTAATCCAGGTATGCGGTATAGTACAAGGAAAGTGAACTTTTACGTCACTGCGAAAGTTTGGTGGCTAGGAGATTTTTCTGTTGGATATTGAGAATATTTTCGGTGTACATCCATTGCAAAAGGTTTTGATGTTAGCTTGCCTTGCAACACAGTAGAGACACCGCAAGGTTTTTGAGTTTACATGCAAATTCCAGGTTTGTCTCTGCAGCAAAGCTAAAGGACTTAACCGTACCGTAAGTACTGCAGTCGGGCACCGGTCAACCATTTCGGCAGCGATCCAGTTCCTTGGGCCATACTGAACAGAAGGCTATTTCGGTAAACAGTAAACACTTACTACGGATCACAAACACCAACTAATTTCACCATACTAAGGATGGTTGTGTTTCTACCAGCCAGTTGCCCACGTCTGGTTCATCCGGTTTGGGGAATTACATGTCTTGCATGGGTAATTGTGTCCTTTGTGTTAGTAATCTTACCTTGGGTTCGAAGGTCACCCATGGTAGGGGAACTTGGAGAATACGCGGAAGTGTTCCGCGTATTCTCCAAGTTCCCCTACCATGGGTGACCTTCGAACCCAAGGTAAGATTACTCAACAGTTTCAGGCCCCTGCAGGAAGTTTAGCTCAATGTGGGCAGTGGGCACACATCCATGCTTCCATAATTAACACGTTTATTATCCAAGGGCAATGTTATTTCCTACCCTCGTCTAATGCCTGCATTGTGTTGCGCAATAGGGAGGGGGAATTAGGAAGTGTGTCCTTCCACATTCCACCAAATATTGGCTGTAACTGGTTCAAGCCTGTTACTGCCTGATTAAGTCTTTGAACTGTTTTCAGGCAAACAAGATGAAGCATAGGTCGTCTTTTAAATTAAAAACTGCATATCGCCATTTCAATGGAGTGAGAAATTCCTTTGCTCACAGGCACCTTCTGCTTTGGAAGTCTCTACCAGAATATTGTATTGTGGCAGCATCGTCTACTGTACGGTTTAAAATTCAGCTACACCTTTTTCACAGCAGATACGATTTATGCTTTTGATGATTAATGAATTTATGAAACTACGAATTCTTTGTGAAATTTATAAAAGTTTTTTTTTGTGTGAGTGTATAGTTTAACCAGAATTCTCTTTTTCTTTACTTTTCTTGCTTATTTATTTATTTATTTTATTTTTCCACGAAATGCCCACTTCAAACTCCTTATGGAAACCAGCATTCAGTGTTGATAAATTCAAATGCAATTGAAAGACGTTTTGCTGAAGTCGTATTACTTAAAGGGCAAATAACCTTATTGACACTTGTTTGTTACAATCGTACACCTTTTTTAAAATATAAATACAAAAATAACAATTAAAATCCGTTGTATACACAATTTGACCAAGATTTACCTATTTTAGTATCATTTCTCGCCACTAGATGACGTTGTTAGCAAAGTGTGTTAACTGATTAACTCGTATGCGTTTTTTTATCTCTAAAAAGAACCCACATTTGATCAAAAAACGCAAAAACGTAACATCTGAAAATGAACGAGAAATTTAAAATGCATTTAACATATTTTAACACATTTTGCTAATAACGGCATCTAGGGGTAAAAAATGCTACTAAAGTTTGTAAATCTCAAGTTATTTTTTATTGTTTAAATGCTGTATCTAATGGATTTTAATCGTTCTTTTTGTATTTACAAGAGTTAAAAAAAGGGCATATTATTTTAAAAACACAAGTGTAAATTATTTGCTCTTTGATCACCCCCACCCAGCCATTGAACATAATGCCAATCCGATCAATTCGCGACGAAAACTTTAGCCGCTACACTATTTGCCTTTTTTTTTAATAGCACTGTACAGTAAGAATTTAATTTGGCTTGCAAAATCCCAGCAGGGGGATTATTCAAATGGCCAAGCAAAAATAAAAGGGGCTTAACACTGGCAGCCAGCTTACCCAGTTTACTGCAAGTGACAACTAGAAATATTTATTGCCTTGGAGTTGGTCCAAAGCGACACGGAATGGATCCGTGTTGTGCTTATATTAGGTTTCCAGTTAACATGCAGCCAATCAAGCTGATGGAGCATAGAAGCACAAAGTAAACAACCTAGGCATAGTCTTTTTTCCTCCCCGTTTTTCCATTTGGTTATGTAGAAGAGCAAGCAAACAATTTATTAGAGGCAGAAAAACCCTTGAAGCAAAGAAACGTGCAGTACCCTTCAAGAACTTGCAAGCAAAATAAAATTCAAGGATTTTGGTCGATTTGAAAGGCTTGTAAAAAATAATTCTTTAAAAAAAAAAGTGGTAGGCCGAAGCCGAAGACTTTTTGTTGTTGTTTAATATCAACTACGAATTTAAAAAATAGATCGCTTTCCCCCCATACGCAAAAGCAGCTACAGCTGCAGTAATTTTTGAAACGCCACTGGGTGGCGTTATTTATAAGCCAACATTTAAATCTAAGGCTATTTGTTGCCAGGAAACAAGAAGTAAGGTAGGCAAGCCACCCACGGCCAGTTGCTCATAAACCACAAAGCCTATGGTAAAAAAACTTGTGTTGCCAAACAGGAATAAAATTTAATTCAGTAAGTTCTTTTTTTAAATACCAAAAAATATTTATTATTTTTGCTTTATTTGTTCCAGGGTTCCCACACAAACCTTTTTTAAACATCACTTAAAAAAATCCTAGGCTTCCCAGGCAAGAAAACTGGATTTTCCCGACATTTTATGACAAAACAGAAAAATAACAGGTGACATTGAAGTTTCTTCATCTCGGCAATTTCCCTATGAATTGCTTGAAACTTGTTTTGATGCATGCGCAGCGCTTCTTTGCTTAAACTTTTTTTTTTAACTATCAAAGAATTTGTTTCTCTTACTACAATTTGTTAATATTTATTTAGAATTTCGAGCAGGAGCTCCCTTGAAATAATTACTCGTTAATAAATTCTGTTCACTTAACTCCCCGGAATTTGCCTTACAACCTTGCAAATCCCTCGAGTTTCCTGGGTTTCCCCTGACGAAAATAAAATCCCCCCAACGTTCCCACGTACCCCGTGTTGTGTGAGGACCCTGTTGTTTATAATTTAAACTTTAATCCGGTTTCTGTCCGATTGTTACCTTCGTTGGGGAGTACTTCTCGTGGCGGCCAGCAGTGAGGGCGCATTTATGCAATGACTCGCCTCTGCATTCTCGCAGCTGGAAGGTAGAAATAATGTGACACTCCAGAAGCCTTGTTTCGGCAGAAGGAATTTCTTTTATCTTCTTGTCTGCAAACATTTACTCGAAAGCGATGTCGGATTTAGCTAATCCAGGTAGCGTTATTACCATGGTAACGAAACTTTTGACAACGCGATTAAATTCTAGCTGCGAAAATGCTAAGGCATAAACGCGCCCTGAGATTGAGAAGATTGAATGTTGACAGTTATTAGTTTTTCTGTTTGTTGTGAATGTGCCGAAAATGCCTGTTGATAACTCCAAGGTCCAAAAAAAAAAAAAAACTGCAGCGAAATGGCGTGTATTATGGGTTTTACCTTTGGATTGACTAGTGATCACGGTTCAGACCGTTTTTTAATTCTTAATTTCCCTGACATTTCCTGGTTTTCCAGGTGCATCCAATTGCAATTTCCAGGTGTTTAAAAGATGTTTAGTTAGGAAAACAGGCAGTACAGCTAATGTTTTTATTAATATTTGTATGAAAATAATCCAACATCCCAAACTAGCTGTTTAGAGACTATTCCAGACAGGCCTAACCGTATTTTCATTATTGGTACTAGCCTAAGATTTAGTTTATTTAAGTTATGTCTAAAATGCTTCAGCATTTTAAAGCGTAAATTAAAGTATTTGCTACTAGCCTACGATTTTGTTTCTGATCTGCTAATTCAATGGTACTTACAGATTAGACACAATGGTATTTTTTTTTATTTCCCTGGTTTAAAAAATTTTTCTTGTTTTGCCTGAAATTTCCCTGAGATTTTGGCTCTATTTTCATTTTCCCTGAGATTTTCAGGTTCTCCAGGTTTTGTCTGAACTGAACCCTGGATCATCATGCTTGACAACGTTTTGACATCATTTTCCAAACGTACAAATTAAAAAATCACCGAAAATGCAATTAATACCTAATAAGACAATTAATGAGTCACTTAATTAGCATTTAACACGACAAAACCACTAATAGACAATTAGCACGTACAAAAAATAATTTAAATAGCCTCCAAATTCAGCATTACCGGCATGGCTTAACCAATTATTAATTTTCCTCCAACTCTGAAAGACGGCAAAACCCATTAGTTCGAAGCTCGTAAAAAAAAAAATTAAATAAAACCATCCAACATTTCGCAAGCTTTTCGCGGCTGGCAACTCTTTTCATTTGTGCAATAACGTGGTTTTACGGTGCTAATAAGGTGCAATAATGGCGTTTTAGTGGCGATGCCACCAAATCGTAATTCACACGCAAATCTCACCTCCAATCATCATTAGACTAAGTGAGATCCAAGATAAACTGAACCGACGTAAAGGAAGTCCGTCAGTGCAAAGCACGCCACCACCCACGCAATTAGCGGGCGGGACATTCATCCTGAACTCGAGGTGCAATTTGCGCTAAGTGGCGTTCAAACCACTTCCAGGTACAATACCCGTCGCCCATGATTATCTTAATGCTAATGACATCTTCATTCGAACGGAAATTGGCAATAAGTGGTTAGCCAATACTTACACAGCTCGCTGTGAGAAAGAGCACGCTGTTTCTGGTTGATGAAGCAACCCAGTCCAGTTATGTAAAAACCGTGTTTTTTTTTCCCTCTAAGATCGGTGCCGAAAATCACGTATTATGCTTCTAAAAGCGATAGCAGCCTTGCAACCGTACTTTGTATCGGTTGCCAATAATCTTACCCAATTGAGAATCATTCCACTTTCCTGCGGCTCCATTTTTCATCCTTCACACCAACTTTTAAAAAGCCAAATAGTGCACGTGCAGACACTGAATAATGTACGTTTCAAGCTAAAACCTAACATCCTCAGGAGTAAAAACATAAATATAAAAACCATTTCAATTAAAAAAAAAAATTAATTTTAGTAAATTATGCTCAAAACTAGCGGAGTCGCTCGCTCATTCCGTGTCGTCTTGCTCCCCCCCCCATTTAATTTGCCGTTCGGTCGGTAGATGGCATCGTATGTTCGCGCTGCTGGCCGTTGCGTTCCGGGCGCAGCTACTATCTCAGCGGGCCTTGGCTGCTACTCTTATAATTTGCCGTTCCGTCGGTAGATGGCGGAGATGGCATCGTATGTCCTGCTTGCTACTGCGCTGCAGATGGCTGCAGCGCACAGATGC
Source organism: Lithobius niger (assembly GCA_023313725.1). Taxonomy (NCBI): domain Eukaryota; kingdom Metazoa; phylum Arthropoda; class Chilopoda; order Lithobiomorpha; family Lithobiidae; genus Lithobius; species Lithobius niger. Next base: position 101,579 of record JAHWFP010029652.1, read on the forward strand.
AGATGACTGCGTTGCGGATCTTGTGTGATTACATATATAGATTAATATAAAAGAAAATGGAATGTTTTTTATTTTTATCGTGGCACTGGGGCGTCAGATTCGATACGCGTCTTGGTCCCGGCTGTGTATCTCTGGCTTTTACAGACCCGGGTTCGATCCTGGTGAAGGGAAGTGTATATGTACGGGTTTTTCTCCAGTTGTTTTCCACCCGTTGTACGACGGTTTCCTCCAGGTACTCCGTTTTCCTCCCTCCTGCTGCAAAAAACAACCGACAGGATGGAGGTTCCTCCCGGAATATCTGCCACTTGGGCCTTCAACAGGCTCTTAGCTTATTGGCTGACACCATCTATTCTATTCTGCGGCAGGAAAAGTGCCAGAACATGCGTCGAATAGGACCAGAACCAGGGAAACCAAGGAAAGCAAATTTAAATAATGTATTGAATATTTGAATTATTTAAATAAATAAAAAAAAGGGTTTCTACTGTTCGACACCAGGATAAGCAGCAATTAACCATATAAATAGGAATTGCAACCATTTTTCCTCACTTCCATTCGTGCTTGCCAACAGCACATTTGGAGCTCCCTGATACTTTTACTGTTTTCCCACTTTCTGATTGCAGGTTCTGATTCCAGGTTCTGATTGCATTTTATGTTCTGACAGTTTTGCTTGCCACAAGGAACAATTGAAACCTTTCATATTTTTACTCTTGAGGATAGGTTAGGCCAAATGGGCCAAACGCAGTGCACTTTTCTGCTTTTGAAAAAAAATGGTTATATAGATAGTACCGTAAATCGCCTATTTAACAGCAATAGCAAAGCTGTGGCCCACCCCCTACTTAAAGGTGAAATTACCTAGTTACCAGGGGGGGGGGGGTGTCACGATTTCTTATCTCAAAGCAGTTTAGGCCGTATTTTTTCTACTAGAAATTGACTGAAAGCTTCACACATTCACGGAAATTAATGTTTCACCCCCTTTAATTGTGGCTTTTCTGCTTCATACATAAAGCAAACTAAATAAACTAGTACACTAACAAACTAAATTCCTGAACAAATGAGAATAAAGGCATTGCGAACTTACTGGTAGACAGAACCCAGATCACGTAGGCTACGTGAATGATCGCATAAACGCCGAATTTTCGGCAATGGAGTTCGGTCTAAACATCCTCCCAGGTCAGAAGTAAGATTCGAATATTTGTTACGGCCCATACCCCATTTTTTATCGAATTAATTTTAACAGTCTGTGGGCGTGTAATAGGAACTTTATGGTAAGTGCTGTGCTTTTTTTTTATTCTATAACTGTATCATCCGTCACATCGTCATATCTTGAAGCAAGCCATGTAATACACCAAGCAATGTTTTTCGAAGAATGAAACATGAGCTAAGCCTACGAAAATATTATTAACATGAGAACATCTAAGTCGTCCAAACCAGGAAGAAGTCGATAAATTCATGAAGTAATGGTCAAGGAATCGTGTAAGTATAGTTTGAAAATTTACCACTTGTGAACCATAGCCTTAAATTCGAGCACACAGTTTATGTGGAGAACTTTTGAAAAACGGTTTATTTATTTTTTTAGGTATCCCGATAAAGAAAAAATTCAAGGTAAGGGTAAATAGGATTAGAACTATGGCAGTATCTGGTCACCTTCGAACCGTAAGTTCGTGCTTAATTAATAAAAAATAAAACCTTAATAAAAAACAATGCAGCTCGTTCCGGGTAGTGAATTTGTTCAATTAGTTTGCCGTACGGTCTATGGTCCTTCTGATTGTTTTTTTTTTTTTTAATAGTCTTTATACAAGAAACCATAGACATGGTTTTCTATGTCTATGAGGAAACCTATACTGTTTTCAAGGATTAATTACTGTTTCTGCGATTTTGATCCATAATTTGGTGCTGTATTGCTGCTAACCGGTAGTCTCATTTTTTTTTTCTTTTTCCACTCGGCTGCCTAATTACTGTTAATTGTGAATAAACTTATTTATTTACTTTTTATAGCTACTGTACTACGTATCAAATTCTGTAAAAGTAACCAACGATATTTACTAACTGTGTAAATAAGTACTTCTGGTTCGTTTCGTTTCTTGGATTCAATCCAACAACACTTCACTTATTAAAATTCCTCTTTGGTGAGGCAACATGATTCCGAACGCCTTAAGCAATGTTGCAACCCTTTCTCCCGTCAGGATGTTCTTCGCTACACGCGAGTTTCTAACTCGGAAACATTTTTGTTATTAGAAAAATTTGCGGGAAAATTTGATCGGTTTCTTGTTGTTTTTTCACTGTTTTGCGAAGAATTCTGGTGGGGGAAAATTCCTTCTTTCTAGAATTATATTTACGCCCACCTCTCGCACAGTATGATGAAGACCTTAGCACAGCGAAGCAAGTCTACGCGCCCAAGCTGTACATAAGCCATGGAATCATGCAATCACTGCTGAAATCGCTGTTCCTATCTAGCTTCTTTTGTGTATTTGATTAAAGTGCAACAAAACCGGAGTCTTATTTAAATATGTGTATAAGTATTAATGTGAAAGTGACGTGATATGAAAGCTGTTGCCAATGATGAGGTAATAGCTTAGCTTCCGGTAATAGCTGATAGTTCAAACATCAATGTTGGTTGAGCACGAGAATGGGGCAGCAAAAGCCAGGTCTGCTAAACCATCTGACACGTTAATCCGAAATTTGAGAATGTAAGCAAAATGTACGGCATAATTTGATCCCAGAGGGTCTATAACTCCCTAACCACAAGTCACGTAAGGGTCTGTCACAACACATTTATGGCTTCAATAGCTTAAATAATGGTCTACTGCTTGATACACTCAATTGCGTAGTTCACAATCACACCTCAACAGGTGGCTATAATTATAAAGGGTTGAATGACTGCCCATTGCGGGCGCTTGCATGGCTTCGGAAGCTGCACGCTTGTGCGCATATTCAACATTACAAGCTTCCCCTAAGGAAATTATGGTCGAATGGAAACCCTGAATTATAGCCCACCTCCCCCCCCCCCCCCGTGCCCCTTCACCACTCCATCCAAACAAGAACAATCAAAACAAATCCAATAATGACGTAATTTATGTGAAAAACAGAACAAATTTTATAGACACAAGCAAGTCTAGTTGCCTAAGCTGTATAGAAGCGATGGAGTTACGCAATCACTACTGAAATCGCTGTTCCTATCTTGTTTCTTTTGTATATTTGGTTACAGTGACACCAAGAACTGAATCGTATTTTTAAAAAACCAACGAGGAAGTGACGTGATGTGAAAGCTGTTGCCAATGATGACCGAATGTCTTGCTTCTGTCTTGCGCTGTAGCAAGACAGAACAGAATATCGACTTAGGTAAGCGGATTTAGACCTAAGCATTGTAAATGAAGAGACGTGACCAAGACACTTACGTCACTTCCACCCAGTCCACAGTAGGTTTTCATCCACCTCCATCGTCAGATGCAATCGAAGCAAGACGATATTTAGTGTGCTCTTGATATCGTTCAACTTTTAAGACTTAAATCAAAACTATTGTCATGCCCCACTAAAGTTAACCTCCTCTTTTAACCTTCGTCCATCCTCGACAACCGTCAACATAAAATGGGGATCACTAACAGTTTTGCAGTTCTTCAGCCACTAAGCCAGAGCGATAGAAAGTGGTTTCACTTTTATTGGGGCAATTACACCATCAGCACAAATTTAAATCATATTTAGCTATTTCAGCTCGTTAAAAACCTAGCTGGCGGAGTCACTACCTAGTCGCATAGCGGTCTTCTGTACACTTCCGCCACCTGTGGACCACTTCCACTTCATACTTCCGGTTTTCTTTTATTCATTCTCCCCAATTTTCCCTAATTTTTGTACGCTGAATCTTATGATGTTAACAGTATGTGTCTATCTGGAACCGTTCCATAGATGATGGGCTCATTTGTAGGCCACTTCCGGTTCACACTTGGTTTTTTTTTTAATCTAATTTTAATGACGCTGAATCTTAGGTGAAATCCGTTTGTCTTTATCTGGCACCGTTCCGGAATTGCCTATTTTTTTACCTATTATTTGGTTAAGGTGGCATGACCAATTATTTTTCTACTAGTATTTAATTTTTGTCGGCCAATCAAACCCTTTCCACTAACTCCCTGGAAATATTGTCACTTGTGCTTCCTGACTTGTTAAATTAGCGGAATACAACTACAACCTTCTAATTTTCAACAGAAAGTTTAATGACAATATCTGAAAACTAGAAGTAGGTAAATCTGCAAAAACAGACGTTGTGATTCACGCCTATTTGTCTCCGTTTTTACAACGCGTTGTAGTCACAATACGTTGCGTCTAAAAAGACCGATAATAAACGTTGTGTTTTACACCACCTGACGTTGCATTTTACAACAATACGGTGACTACTAAATAGGTGTTGTGCTTTAAAACAACTAACTCTGCAAATTATGCCGAGTCGGTGGGACGGGTTATGGAACCAATAAGGTCACCCAATAAGTCCACAGGGCAATTGAGGACCATAACCACTGGCCAGTCAACTGGAATGACAAGGGATTCAAGACAAAGAAAGGTTGTGTTTACACCACGTTCATTCGTGTGTAGTGTTTTTCTTTTGTTTTTTTTTTTGGTATTCGGACTGCTTGGGCGCTTTTTATTAATTCCTCCCTACTGTCAGAACAATTTTAAATAAATCACGGGCTAAGCAAACATTTACTACTATTGATGGTTTAACTGCACGACAGTAGCAACTTTAATAAGAGTTATACTGAGCCTTAATCTATTATAGCGACACTGGAGGTTTGCAAAGAGGTTTCGCTCACTAACATGGCTGCCATACTGAATTTCCGGTTTCACATAGACTACTCAACAACAGTACTTATAGAAATATAAAATAAAAAAAATTTTCTCAAAATCCAGACACAGCCAACAGCATGAAATATGGAAGGGTTCTACAAAGTTTTGTATTTCGAATTTAAAATTGTTTCATGTCTACGAATCTAAAAACAAAAAAAGTACCCTGTTCACTAAATTTGCATGAAGTCACCATTACGTTTGTATGAAACGCTGCAATTTTGGCTGTAAAGCTAATTGACTGCAATTTTTCTTTGATACAGGTAGTAAGGATGTAGACAAAAAATCAATTGAATAATAAAATCGACGTACTGTTGTAGTTTACCAAACTGGGGATACGACCACAGATTAGTCGACAGCATTTTCACCCAAAGATTGAAAATCCTCTAAAAGATGGGCTAACACCCAAACATTTTACACCTAAAAAGATATCTTTGTCATTATGTTCAGCAAAACGTTTACTCTTAATATTTGTGACGTCATTTAGTATCTCGCACGAGTTTCATGTAAGTTGGATTTGCAACATTTATTCGTAGACGTTTTTGTTTGCAACACCTATAGTCTGTAGATGTTTTAGTTTACAACATACCTATACACGTTTTAGTTTAATTTACAGACATTTTGGTTTATAATTTCTATAGATGTTTTGGTTTACAACACCTATAGACGTCTAAACACGCAACATCTACAAATATCCGTCTGATCTAATTCGTTGGTGCTTTACAACGCATTACGCAATGTCAAGATTTCCTTGAAAATTCTTATCGTTAACTGTAACACTAGTCAAAACATTACACATTAATAAATCTCTGGTTTCTGACACATGCTTGGTACGACACATTAACTGCCCTCTCTTAGCAGGCCAAGACATAGAAATGAAAGTTTACTACAATAGCAAGTAAAATTTTGTAGGTTAATTCAGTTTGACGATTTCTACAGCAAAAATGTCTGTTTTCTAACCAGGTTCATTTTATCCTTCAACCCTAAACCGTTGCAGGCTTATGCCACGTTTCGTGATGGTATGAAATCTTGTTTTTATTATTATTATTTCTAATGCAATGGTTTTACATTTTTATTGTTTTTAAGTTTTCATTGATTTTCATTGACAAGTTGGGTTCCTTTTGGCTTTTCAACTGAAAAATACACGTGACATTCCTTTGGAATCTGTAAAACCTACAAAGCAAAGCAGCCCAGCTCCACTGCATGGTAATCATCCTGATGGTAATGAAGAAAGTCACAGTGACAAACACGCGCAGACGAGCTGAGCGAAGCGTTCTGCTAGCAGTTTGTGCTATGTTGAGCCGCAGTTAAACCGTAGATCAATGCAATAAAGTGATTGAATTGCAGTCATTGCTCAAATAACTTTATCTCGGCCAAGTATAACCTTCACACAATACATAATAATGAGAGAGTATTTAGAGATTTATAAAACTATACTGATCTCTAAAGCTTGGGTGAAATTTAGGTACTTTAAGGATTTCATTCAAAACAATAAGGCCCAGATAAAATTAAAACAAAAGTGGCCTTGATGGCAGTGACGTATATACACTACCAAAAAGGAAAACCCTGACAAGCGGCAATCACAAAAGATCATTTAAGAAGAATCCAAAGTTTATAGAATTAGTTACGTCGTTTTCACAATTTTTAAACAAAATTTAGCTCATGGTCATCAAGCAGACCAAAATACTTAAAAATACGGTGGCCTAATTCGGAGATCTAGAGCTAAGCTTGAATCGTGAATATTGTCTATTGTTTTGTTGCTGTTATAAAAATTTTCGTACCAATCACTCTACAGAACAAGCTATTAAAACTGGTTCATAGCTCATTTTATAGATATGGCACAGAAATCGCTTTTGTAAAATCATCACAACTGGGTAAGCTGTACTGAGACGACCGAACATATTGCATATTCTTGAACATGTTTTACACCTTGCATTGAGCAATGATTGTCAGAATCTATAGGCTCAATAAAATCAAAATAAAATCACGTTGCAATGGCAACAATGTACTCTGCACAGCCATCCACATTTATATATTTATTCACACTTAAGCTGAGCAGAAGCCATCCAGAGGATCAGTGACGGCACCAGGGGTGGGTTAGGGTGGGCCATGACCCCCCCCCCCAGATATTTCTCGGGGGCCCCCTCAAACCCCAACACTCAGCTCACCACTAGAAAATAAAATAATAAAAAAACTTGCAGGCTAAACTTGAAATCAAATGAATAAACAGGGCTTTTTAAAATTTTATTTTATTTATGTACAGTTTATATTTTTTTAGCAACTTTGCAATACATGTGTAGCCTAATTTATTTTGTGTGTTTATGGGGTGCATTTTACAAAATTGTACTGCATTGAAGCTTAGGTTACGTTTAGATTGACTTAAAAGGAATAAAAGTGCCTAATGTGGTTAATTCTAAAAAAAAAACCTTGGCCCACTCTGTTTCCAGATGTGCCCTCCGTTGGCCCCCCCCCCCCCCAAAAAAAAAAAAACAATTCAGTCCTGACGCCGTCACTGCATATGATTTAGACTGAACAATGTTGGTGTGCCAACTGTCGCATTACCGTGCAACTGTAAAGATGAAACGTTACTGGAATTGTTTTAAATTTACACTGCATTGATGATACGATAAATGTTCAAGGATTAATAAACAAAAACGAATATCAGCAGCGATTGCAATCACGTTGAATGAACGATTGCGATGAGCGCAATTCAGTGATTGTCTTATCATTAAAGAATGACCAAATGAAGGGGTCCAAATATCACACAAAAGATTTTAGCCTTTGGCTATGCGAGAAAGAAATAATATTTCTTAGAAAACTGCCTGCATTTTGTACTTTTTTTCAGGTTTTATTTGTTTTTAATTCCTGCTCATCGTGCTTTTTCAATAAGTCAGTCTTCTAGAATGAAGATTTTGGACTAATAACTGTTCCCACGGGTTCTCATTTACCCCTGTAAACTGGTACAACTATGAGGATTTTGTAATCGATATTCTAAAATTGCTCCGGGCGTGATAAAAATTATAAAACTGTAAGTTTTTTAGTAAACTGTGACCTTATATCGACCATAAATCACCTGTTGAGCATTTTTAAACTTTGAAAACAAAAAAAGTCCCATACCCTACTCCCAAAGCACCATTTTCAGCAAACAAACAAAATAAAAAAATTAAATCTGCATATGTCATTTCTTTGGGAAATATTTTGCCTCAGAAAACATTTTTTTATTTTGCATAGCCTTGATACTGTTCGTTCGCAGTGTATCTCACATGCACGGAAAAAAAAACCACAATTACAAGAAGAAAGAAAACACACAAGTACTATGAACACTTTGTTTAAATCAAACGTCTAATGATCATCCCACCCTTATTAAATCAAGAAATCTGCAGAAGCCAACCTCTTCCCCATCATAAGGCATCGTTTATTAGGTTCATCACTATCATTACCGCATCCCAGTAGCATGTTTCTTTCAGGTACAGCCAAGATTTAACACAGGGCGTGGGAGCACTACGCATAAAAAATTAAGCTCAAAGCTCTACCTACATATGTGGGTGTGCATGAAAGCGCAATGATTAAACATTTACAATATGATTGTGGCCACGTCTTTCAACTCGTGAGTTGTACTAGGAGCTTATAAATACATACATGTCCGCATGACATGGCATGGTTGTATCCAGCGCTAGCCACAAGACAGTTTGAGAGAAAAGCCGTGAATTTTGCTTCTGGCTTCAGGCCAGCTGATTTAACAACACCAAAAGCGTATTTTACCAAACCAGTGAAGAGGCACTAACTTCCCGGCATATGCAAGAACTTACCAGGTGCGGGGAAGCAAGAAACGCAATATCCACCCTAGTCGGCCTTTTGCATGAGAAACAAAATTGTAATATTGTGCTTGGACTAATCGAGCACAAGTAATATTTTGTAGATATTTATTAAGTAAAAAACCAATTGGCAAAAATTTAATGTACATTTCCCACAAAGTAAAAAACGGGCCACTCATTCGACAGCTGGATGCGTGGGGTCACGACTCGGAACGAGTAGTGAAAACATTAGGTAGAATGAGCAAGGAGACTCCTCCTTTAGGCCAATCCTGGTTCCACGGACTATCGCTGCCAAGAAAAAAAGTAGTCTTGATGGTGCAACATTACTATGTTTTTTTATTCTTTGGGCGGATCATGGTTTCACAACAACACCGACAAGACGGGACAACAGCAAGTGCGAAGGCACAATGCGTGCTTTGTGAGGGGTCTCCAAGACCCCAAGCTAAAGAAAGAAAACATGGTCTATAGTGTATAGTGTTGTCGCCTAACCAAGACAATGCCAGTTTGAGCCCTATGCCTATGACTGACCTATGGCTGTTTAACCTATGACTAACCTATGTCTGTATTTCTGTTTTCTTTCGGCAAAACACATACTACCATCTCGACATACAGTGAAAAGATCACAGTTACCTTTTTACTTCCGTATTTATGTAAATCAAAGCTTTACTCGTCGCTGAATGGTCACCGACAAACAAACCGCAGATCTCGACCGCGTATATCGCACTCATAGGAAGCGGTTTGCTTTCATTCTAGTTATGCCGTATTACGGCGATGACATCACCTTTGTGAACTGTCGGAAGCGGTTTGCTTTCATTCTAGTTATGCGGTATTAGGGCAATGACATCACCTTTGTGAACTGTCGGACTTTTACAGAACACAGAGCTGTTTCTAGTCAATGAGCGGCATAAAACTACTGTTTGGCCTACTTAATACGAAATAGCAACATCAACCAGGTCATTGGTTGAATGACGAAATACAATAGGGGCTACTATCGCTACGCCATATTGATGAAAACTTTGTAAATTCTAAATACGAAAAACGCTCTTAAAATAGTGCTTTTAATATTCAAAATTTTATAAGTTAAACATTGACTGTTAAATAAAGTAATCAAAGCTGATTTCGAATCGTTTTGTAAAAAGAAAATAAACTGTCACACTGAACACCATCCTGCTTTTATTACGAAATCTATAATCTGTGCGTTTTAGCATTCGGCTCCTTCCCAGCAAATTTCGCTCAATCTTGGTCTTGAGATATTAAATCTGGAAATTCGCGCTGAAACTCACAAATTATCGATTTCATATAAGCACTCGCGGTATCGATCGATAAGCACTCGGGGTAACGAGTAGTGAAAACATGCGGTAGAATGACTTTTTTTCTTGGCAGCGATAGTCCGTGTAACCAGGATTGGCATAAAGGAGGAGTCTCCTTGTTCATTCTACCTCATGTTTTCACTACTCGTTCCGAGTCGTGACCCCACACATCCAGCTGTCGAATGAGTTGCCCGTTTTTACTTTTGTGGAAAATGTACATTAACCCATAGCCGCCTAGATACGAACGTACGCCTTCAACGCATAACAGCGAAAAACTAAGTCCCAGCGCGAGCTTTTGTGAGGGGGCCCCGGGGACCCCGAGCAAAGCGGGCAGTCACAGCCGAGTGGTCAGCGTCGTCGGCTCGAAACCAAGAGAATGCCGGTTCGAATCCGAGAACCGACCCGAGTACCATATGGACTCTAAAAAAAAGGGTCTGGACGTTTTTTCGGGCGGTTATGGGTTAAATTTATGCCAATGGGGTTTTTACCTAATAAATATCTACAAAATATCACTTGTGCTCCGATTAGTCCAAGCACTCCTCATCATATCATGTTTTAGCTTTAAGTGTCTCCAGAAGAAGGTAACTAGCGTGCTCGTGGAAATGCCAAGGTATGGTTGTACCTATCATGTGGGTTTATTTCACAATTGTGTGTCTTATATCTACTTCTGGTGTATGATTTTTCACTGGTTGCTTATTTCCAATTCACCTTTAAAAGCCTGGTACCAGAATTGGTGAAAATTTTCACTGGCCACTAACTTGGCCACTAAATACTTTTTATGCAATTACTGCTTCCACAATCTTAACTTCTAGAAAATTAATCAAATATATTTGTCTATTAAACCAGCTATATGTACACAGGATTAAAGAAGAGTCTGGCCAAGTTGTATTCTCAAGACATATTCGTAAAGCAAGTTAGATACAATGAAGACAATGAAGACATTTGCAGTACTCTTGATAGCAGCACTCAAGGTCATCCGCACACGTCTGATAGCGGTCTACCTTTAAAAGGAGGCTGTAGATAGGCTCACATTTTCGAAGCACTAAGATATAAAAAGACTGAATAATCACTTCAGAGATACAATGAATCTAACCGTGTCGTACCGATTCTTCTTTTTTGTCATCTTCATGTTGCAAACGCAACCACAAGAAGTGTATACTTTTCTTTACGGTTCACCTTGTATCCGCAGTCAACAAAATCACACACAAAAAAGACAAGCAAAAGCTCCTTACCTTGATGACTCTTCCCTTTCTTCCGCTGAGCCATCCCTCTGAAGGTTGGCTCTGTGGCCCGTTGGGCCGGTATTCTATGTCAATATTTTCTGCTTCCCCGTCAGCATCCCATTTGGTGTAGGCTGCTTTGCCTCGTATGTAATCTCCCATCTTGCCAGTTTGCTAAAATTTAATAGAAACACCAGCACACCTTGAGTAACTCACCAAAATATGTGCATGCAAAGTCACGTCATGGCACGTAAGATAAAGTGAAACCATCATTATGCAGCCCCGTAATATGAAACACGGACAAAATCCCCAACATCTCACCTTGCACACGCAATTCTTCTGAAAAATGGAAACAATTTAACCATATTTTTAAACTTTTATTTCGACCGTCAGGTCGATCAAACACACGAATCCCCATTGGTGTATTTGACCAGTTTTGACGGTAGAATTGAAAGTAACACGTTCAAACACACCCTTTAAATCGCTTCTTCGAGAGCGTTTGAATGTTACCAATTTGAAGTTGGTAGTTAAAGTTGTAATCAAAGTTATTTCGCAGAAACCACGAGCAAGTCTAAAAAAGGAATGTTAAAGCAACAAAACTAAAAGAACCCGCATCCCTTTAAATTACTTGGTTCCGTGGGGTAACGAGCACAGGGAACCTACTATTACCGTTATCGTCCGTTGCCATTGCCCGTTGGCCCATCGCATGATCACGATTGGTTAATCCTTCCAGGCCTGAGGCCACAACCCTAGCCAGCTGCTAACAAGGGATACATGCCAAAGGGACATTGGCGTTGACGACGTAATAAGTAGATGGAAAAGGGAAAACGTGTATGCAGCTAAGTAGCAATCTACTACATCTTTTTATTGCTCGTGACTCATGCTATTTGGTATTTCGTTTAGCAAATGTCTTGATTTATACTTTTGTTGTACCTTGCCTGTTTTGCAATCCTACAAAAAAAGAATTAAATAATAATAAATGCCTGGTTGCCTTTTCATTCAGCAAATGATTTGATTGGAGAACCAAGATGTATGTAAATTTATGTGCCGTTACACAGTCGAAATGGGAACGGTTGGAGAATTCACCAGACAAAAAAGAAATACGCAGCCAAGCGTAAATTGACATGTCTCAATTTCCCAATAAGTTATAATCAATTTTTCCTTTGAAAAGAGGAGGTGAGAAAACGGCTACTTGGTTCTTGTAGGGAAATGAGAGCAAATCAATGATGATTATTTAAAATACAGAGGAGAAAGCTAATATACTGCTTTAAAAAGGATCACATGGTTTCAGCAACTCCATGCATGGCTTTTAAGTCTAATAGTTACGCAGTCAGGTCGGCTTATTGATATTACATCTCAACAACAAATTGCCAGAGCCAAAACATTAATGTTTCATCCTACACCACCTTACTAACCATACCCCAGTGATTCATGCACTCATAAAAATAAAGCCTACTGAAATTTCAGCCAGTGATTTTTTTTTCAATTAGCCTAATGCTCAAGTTGCCAATGAATTAGTTGGAAGTCATCAGAAGAAGCGTAAGAAGACTCCATGGATCATTCATGTTTTAAATTAGGTTGTTTGACATAAGTAATAAGCAGAGTGCTTATTTCCATCATGCTGACTCTCTAGAAGTGAAGCCGTTTGCTTTGTAGGTACACTTAGTCCAACATAAGTAAAGGCTGAAAATGCTAGTAGTAGCTCCCCTGGTTTGGTGATTTTATTTATTTTTTTTTGGGGGGGGCCCCCGGCCCATGGGCGGCGAGGCTTTGGTGATTTTGGATATTTGGTAGGGAGGGGTTGGGTGAGGAGGGTGACAAAGGTGGGTGTTTTATTGCATAGTGAGTTTTCCCTCTTCCCTTTATATGGTTTGATTTGGTTTACCTTGAGCAAATTTCTGTCGTTTTGCCACAATCGCATCATGGAGCCTATCGGTAAGCATATTTAATTTTTTATTTGAAATCTCAACTTATCTAAAATACGCAAATAAGGGGGAAAAGATACAAACTATATTTTTTTTCAGAATTACTCATCGAAAAGATAAAACGAAATGTTGCATCGAAAGGACCAAAGGTTCCGTAGGATTGGACTGACCTTTTCTTTGCATTTACGTGAAGGTGCTATTCTGACAGACCAGAAAGGGTACCTGTATGCATGTTGGATACGGCAATGAAACATTGTTATGAAGACGACATTAAATTCCGAACCCTGGTCCTTGCATTACGAACTGTATACCTTCACACTATTAGTATTAAAAAACGCTTAAGCGTATAAAATAAGGATGTAAGCCTTAAAAAACTTAAAGCCCTAAAGGAACAGATATTAGAAAAAGACATGTAAGCCATCAGCGTCGCACTAATACGTGTAAAAGAA
>JAHWFP010029652.1:115527-127627 GCA_023313725.1 Lithobius niger
GAGGACAAAGAGTCCCAACAGCAACATTAATGATTTCTGCCCAGTGCTCTGCAATAATAATTGCTCTGCCGACGAGTTACTGCAGTCACATCAAAATCGGGTTCAAAAGGCCCTGGTCGGTGTTAATACCTACATTTTAAGCTATACAAATTGAAAATCGGTCCATTGGTTCGATCTCTAGGTGAGAGCAAAAGTTTTAGCCCATTTGGCTTTCCGTGTCAAGAATATTGTAGTTACGTTAAAATAGCCTGCGAAAGGCCCTAGGCCTTGTCCAGACCTACGTTTTAAGCTATAGAACTTGAAAATCGGTTCAGTGGTTCGGTCTCCAGGTGAGGGCAAAGAGTCCCAACAACAACAACAACAACAACAACAAGAAATGGCCATGCTGTGGACGCCGAACGGTTTGATTGTTGTCATTCAAATTTGTAATGTGGTGAAATAGTTACGACACGACGCCAAATACCGAATTTCGTTGGTCTATGTCAATTCTGGGCGAAACTATAGGAGTTCAAAGTTTGACGTTTAACATGGAAGTTCATGCTGAGGCTTACATGCGGTCCTTGATATTCGAGCAACCTGCGAGAAATAGCACTTGTAGCATTTACATAGGTTAGAGTGAAATGTAGCAAAACAGTTTCTTACGAGGGAAAAAATAGGAAAATGTACACCTTTGCAACATTTACAAGCTTCTTAAGTAATGTTGCAAAACTGAGCCATACAGGAAAGCCAATGGGCAGGAATGTACCTTTAAATTACTGGAGAAACTACGATTTCAAAGTATTATTGAATTCAGTCTTGCAAAGTACTGTTTGGGTTCCATGGCGATGAGCTAACGAAGACAGATTTGAAAGTACAGAGAACGTACCTTCCATTTGGCGCAGGGGGAAATTTTACTTTTCCGAAAAAGTCGGTTACATGAATGCACCTTAAAATTTTTTTGTATTTCTTTTACCAAACCGAACGGAATTAATCCATTTATTTTGGTAAAGTTGGTTAACTATCTGTTTTACATTGATAAGATCTGAAAGCTAATTTTATAATTAGAAAAAAAACCAAAGTTACCCGGTTTCAAAGCATGTCAATTTTTAACAATACTGTTAAACACTAAATTGTGAAACTTAAAACAAATATTTACCATTTATGCTTATTACTTTTATGACTTGTTACTTATAGGGAGCATTCACAAATTGCGTAACAGTTTTTTATTTTTTAGAAATTGACTTTCTCCGTATCCCCCTTTGTAACATCTACGTAACACTTGCTTCCAAAATTATCCTCCTCCCACAAATTGTGTTTCGTTTCGTTTTTATAAGATGTACTTCGGAAGTACCTAGGGGTGTAATGATCAGTGATTAAAAAAAAATTCGAGTTGTAAACAGAAGTCAAATAGGAAAAAAATATATATATATTTAGCTAAAAACAAATATTAACAAAAAATAATTTAGCAAAAAGCCCAATTTTACCTGGAGGGGAGGTCAGAATTGGTTTCTATTGCCTAAGGGAAATATGCACTACCTGTAAATTTCTTGCATTCAGTTCCTGAGTGCTCGTTACCCTGGAAGAATCAAAACTCTCTCGATACACCCAGCTCAGCAGCCCATCTGCGCATGCGCCCGCGTGGCAGACCCTCCACAAATGGTGTTACGGCGTTAGCCAGCCATCTATTTTTCTTCCCGATATGTCAGCCATAATGGTGACTCTAGAGGGGAGGTTGAGAGGGTTACAGGTAGGCCCTAGTGTATATTTTCCCTTAGGCAATAGAAACCAATTTTCACCTCCCCACCAGGTAAAATTGGGCTTTCTAGTTGCCGTTGGGGAAAATATCCACTACCTGTAAATTTCTTGCATTTACAGTTGACTTCGTTAATATAGGTGGCGGGCACCATCATGACGAGTTCCCAAGGGTGTGACCTGGGTCCCCATGGAGACAGGTTGTTACAGGCATGTTGCTATGATGCAAACTTTGAACCTTGTCACAGTAGAAATGTGCGCAACTGCTTCTGCAAGGGGAGGGGAACGATTCATTGCCAAAGCCAGTTGGTTCGGACGTTAGGGGCGAGTTTTGATCGAGTCGAAGAAGGGGGTGGGGGGGGGGGTAAGAAATGAAAAGATTTGGGGCTTACCTGTGGGTGGGAGCAGGCGAACGGGATGCAGGGTGAAGTCTGGTGCTGAGCGAACCAGGAGGGACGGGTGATAACGGTTATCCAGATGAAGTTGAGAATCCTGGACGAGTCGGTGAGGGATGATTTCGAGATTTGAAGAGGTGAGAATGTTTGATTGTAGAATGATGAGTTGCAGGCCTTTCACCCGGGGACGAGGGGTCTGAAAGTGCTCATTCTGGGCCGAATGTTGCAAGAGGCAGAATATTAACGTGATGATTTAAGGTCTGGCGGTGAAGCTGAACGATAACCCTTTGCATGGGAACGACAGTCTATGCAAGGCAAGACTGTCCGGGCTCTTGTTAGTGATATCTTCCTCATTTAGGGTTTACAAGGGTTGAAGACGGGTGCATTGTTCCACTGCCAAATTTGACGGGCGATGTACTGGCTTGGGGCCATCACGTGGTTGGCCCAGATCCATTCCTGAGCTATTTTATGATGTTCACGTCTGGCTAACTCAGGAAGGATGGGGGGGGGGGAGTCCAGTGGTGGATCCGGAGCTTCTATGGTAACAGGTCCCACATGATATTGGAGTTTGGGAAGAATTTCAACGGTTTGGGGTTCCCCTAGAGACCCGCGGAAGTTTCAGTTTGATGAGAGGCTGGGGCCGATGGATTTGAATACTGGTTGCCGTTTGTCGTTGAGTTGAAGAGTTGGGAAGTGGAGAGAGCCTGCGGAATTTTGCGTCTGCAAGTTCCACTCTTCTTCGTAAGTGATAGTTAAGTTCTGAAAGTTCAGTTTGTAGGCTTTCATTAACTTCCTACAGAGGTTGGCGATCTGTGTGGAAACGTCGGCGCAGTTAGACTTTAAGCGGTTCAGTTCTTTGACGTTGAGGTCTAAACGATGTCGTACGTGGTTGTGTAGAACGTCAGTCACTGAAATTGGATCCGGGGAAAATGGCTGTGGGGCTCCCATATAGGCCGAAGGAAACTTCAGGTTTTGAAGAAAGTTGATCAGCGTTGGAAGCGGGAGTGTTGCACGAAAGAACAGGGCATGGTGCGGTTGTCTTCGGTTAGCAGGCTTAGTTGGAGGAGGTGCAGCAGAGCCTGGTGTAGACGACGAGGTTACGGTACAGGGTTTTGATGTAAAGCCCTGAGTGGAGGAAAGAGTTGTTGCAGACGCATTCCGAATAGCCGGGGACAAAGGTGACGGAGTGAGTGAAGGAAGGAAATCCGACTTATCCGGAGTTCAGTTGACTTCGTGGCGTTATCTTTGGCCTTCTTGTCGTGAATTTGTTTACACCGGCCGTTAGATTCTTGATTTTTCAGGCAGTTGACGGGCCATTCCGTTGGTGAAATAGAGGCAAATGGTGCAAGGATCTGTGTTGTAGTCGCATTGGCGGCGGCATTGACAGGTGGTGTGGGGATCATAACGTTTTCTCGAAGACACAATCGCTGTACATTTGCAGGTTTCAGGATTCTTACGGTTGCAGGATTCCAACCCTGAACCAAACGACTGGCGGACAATCCGCTTCAGATTTTTGGAGCCATAGTTGTTGCGTGGATTGCAGACCGTGGTTAGGTGGCGGCAGAGGTGAGGGTTCACGGCCGCATTAATCCCGTGAGCAGGGAAAGTGGGGGCATCTCGTGACAGATGAAGAACCAAGGATGGAGAGATGGGGTAGAAAGAGTTGCCAGTCGGTTAGTACACATGAAGGGTGAGGTGGTTGACGAGGTGGTTGGACGATGACGCAACCCAAGCAAGAGACGGCGAAGTCGGGAAGCAGGGTTGCAAGACGTCGTAACTCATGTTACGAATCAAGGTGGTGGGGTTTTAGATAATGGTTGAGCTCAAATGACGGGGCTGAACGGGCACAGCAGCACGGCAAAAGCCAAGGAGATGAATAGAGAGAAAAGTCTTCATGAACTTCGGCGATAGAGCAATGGGGTGTTTCGTTGAGTATTCGGGATGAGACGGCAGTAAGGGTGGAACCCTGGGCCTTTTGGCGAAAGGTCCCACAAGGATAGGTTCCATCCTATATGGAACCAGGTAGACTCGTGTGTGATTAAGTTTAGGCGTGTAAAAACAACTCCTACTAATAATCTATCAGTGACTGTACTGTACAGTACAATCCTCTTGAGGCAGTTTGGTGTGACACGCACTCCACAATCTTAATTTACATGTTTCGTGCATACAAGTTCTGTTAGTTTACCTAACGAATGCATGCAACAGATGCAGGCACAATTCTGGCTGTTGGTAAAGACATAGTGCCTTACCATTTTCTGCCACGTAAACATGTATCAAATTTACCGCGATTCATATGGGACCCATATGCAGTTTGCCAAACAACTTGAAAAGGACACAGCAATGGTGTGATATCAACAGTCGCGCGGTCAACTGTCATATACACCCATCAACCACAGTCTGCTCGTTGTAGGGAACAAGTGGCGTTAATTAAAATACATAGATTAGTAAAAAAAAAAACACACGTACTTCTCTAGGGATTTTTCCATATTTAAAGGTCAATTTTGCACTTGTACTGTGAAAATGAAGAAATATTCTCGAATTTTCTACGCTTGCTTGCACTTTTCTTGATAATGAAAGATGAAGGGGATTAAGAGTGAGAATTCAAATGATGCACTTCAGTTGCTCTTTTGTTTTTCACGTCTGGATCTGGACGACAACGCAACTCGCCCGTACATACGCTTGGTGGTGGAGAATGGTCAAGCAGGGTTGTAAAAGTTTGTTTTGTTTATTTTCTTTTAAAAATCATAGTTATGGGTTTTTTTTCCAAAATAATAAAACGATTCAGTTTTTTTTAATCGGATTTTAAATATTTAAAAAAAGGATATACCATCTCAGCATATTTGAGTATCCACCACGAAATATCTTCTGCAACATTTACATAGGCCTAGGTTAGGGTGAATGTAGCAAAATCGTTTCTCACGAGGGTAAAATAGGAAAATGAATGCCTTTGCACATTTACAAGTGTCTGAAGTAATGTTGCAAAACTGAGTCAGAGCTATACAGAAAAGCCAATTGGCAGGAATGTACCTTTAAATACTTTTTTTTTACTGAATTACAACCAGGAGTATTTAACACCAAAGTGCGAATGAAGATCTCAAAGGGATTTTTATCAAATCTAGCGTTTGGTCGATCGTATGATTCTGTCGACTTTCTAAATCTCCATCAAAGATAAATTCGACCTGGGCCTATCCAGCAACTATGTATCATAACCTCCTTAGATATATACACCAATGAAATATGACAATCAGGACTAATCACGACTTTTTAAAAGGGCAATAACTTCTCACTATTTTTTAGTACCCCACATTCCCTTAGTTTTGAGTGAAAGTAGTGAAAACTGCCCCACATGTGTAGAAAAAAGGAGAATGAATGGGTTTGCAACATCTGCATACCTTTACCTAATGTTCAAAACTGAGTGACACTAGCCCATGTGGAAGGTAGCACTGTTAAAATTCCTAATAAGGTGGATACATTTTGTAGGACAAAATTTCACCAAGTTGAGTGCTGTTAAGCTGTAATATAATGTTACAGAGCCTAAATATTTATAAACTCCGCCCCTGATGCTACAGAATAATGGTTTTCACTTTACCAAACTTCTGAAATTACCTTCTAAAACCATCACTTTACAAAGTTAGCTAGCAAGAATAAAAACAACTTGCTGGAATCCAGTGTTATGCACCGTACATACATTGTAAGCAAGAATTGGACGTGTAACACATAAGTATGTTCTAGCAGTCGACTTAAAATTCTTTTAAGGATTTCATCTTTCAGAAATAATTTTAAATCAAATTAATAAAATCGTATATACCCTGAGCAGAATATTATCAGCCAACTTCCGCACCTTCCACAAAAAAAGTCTGAAAATACTGCACCCATGGTCTGCGGCAAGAGGAGGGAGAATTGTACAGGTAAGCAAAGTGAAATTTCATTTCCAATGATTCGGGATGCAGGATTTGAACCGGCATTCACTTGGCGTCCTAGGACCCAGACCACTGGGATGTGATGGCTCGCTTTGCTAAGTGTCGTGGGGAGGGTGTCCTGAACAAAGCTTTCGGTTGGCCTGGGTACTACTACTACCCCACCCCCTTCCCCCGGTCTTGCAGCTGTGTATATGTGTTGTGTACCCCAGAGGCTGAAGAGTGTACAGGTTTTACCCAAGTTCGTTGGTGTCATTTCTGGGCATAATTTGCTTGAACATTAACCTCTCTTTTGTATACAGCCAACACCACAGGCTACTGTTAACAATCGAACAGCATGTTTCATACCGTAAGTAAAGTGAAAAAAAGTGAGTTTTCATATTAAGGCACGCGCTGTTTTTGTTTTGTATTATTTATTTATTGAAGCATAAAAAGGAGTGACATGGCCCATAATTATTGATGCGGTGCTGATGAGAACCAATGATGTGCCCAGCAGTTAGTAAGTTAAAAAAGGCCCTGCAGTTTGGAAGGTGACTGATTTCAGTGTGGTGTATTGTCATGCATGCCGTTACCGATTTTACGATGCTGAAAGGAGGTTGTGGTGAATTCATGCAATTCATGTCAACGTGCCTACCAATTTTTCGAAAAAGTTCGTTAGATTTCGTACTGTGAAACTCCATTATAAACGAACAAAAGTCACCAGAAAAATGCACACTTTCACAACAGAAGAAACTCACACTGTCTAGCGAATTATCGATAGTTTACTACTATCTTCCTCAGGCCTTAAAGTTAGTTTGGACTCTGTTTACATCCCTGTTGTTTTCACCGTTGTCGTCTGCTCGTTCGTTGCCATGCTCGAAACTTGGTGCGTTGCATAGCCTCCCGATTTTTGCAGGCCAACCACGCGAGTTGTGTAGCCTCCCGATGTGCGTTTTTCTGGTGACTTTTGTTCGTCTACCAATTTTAATGCTATAGAAAATTAATTGAATCAGTAAAAATGCTGTTAACAATATTTGCAAGAGTAAGCGAATATTTGCGTTGCTCCTAGGTTCCCCCGTTATTCCCAAAATTATTTTCCTAGAATTAGAGTACGTAACACCACAATAAATTAGGTGGTGGCAATGGTGGCAATACATGCATATGTAATAATAAAATAAAAAAATAATACTAAATTTATTACCAAAAATTGGCAAAAGGAAATCAGGAAGGGATGCTCAGTATCCACTAACACCTGTCCTAAGAATTATAATACAGGCAAACAATTGTCACAATTAAAAACTGATGTCTGATTCTTTCCTTGGCGTTCACAAACATATCACTTTTCACTTGAAAAAAAGTGTTACAAAATTACTAAGATACGACTATAAATACAAACAGCGGCTAAATCATTCTAACGCACCACCTATTCTCCAATTAGAGAGTTTTCTATGTAGTTCATCTCCACATCAAGTAAAATCCTAAAATACTGAAGAGAAAATTAATGGTGTCTCATCACCAACCAACTCAAGCTTTTCTATTGTGACACCGTCTGTCATCCATTATAATTATGTTGTTACACTGACGGCCCACTTCTTTGTGCCAAACAAAGTATCCATTCATTCTGTAATCAATTCATACTAAAATGTAGGTGTTGGATGAATCACCTGCTCTGCATTTTTGTTTGTGTTGACTGACCAGCATCTTTGGAAGCTGAGATCATGGTACATAATTGTTACACTTTGTTGAAGAGGTGCAGTAATTGTAGAACCTAAAACCAGGTGTGCATAATATGCCAGAACGCTAAAACGAGGTTTGCGGGAAATTTCCGAGAACTGTGGAAATTCACTAAAAAATGGCTTGCCTACATGGTGAAAGGCGGCGGAAATTTGAAATATCTCTAGGAAAGTTTTGTGGGAAATTTTGTCCAGTAAGAATTTTATGCAACCTTGCCTAAAACAAGTTTGTTTTCTTTTGGCACACGTTTACAGTTGTGAAACAATTGTTGTTGTTGTTTTATCGAGTGATTGTGAAAATAAGCGTTGATATAAGGTGATTTTTCCATTGTAAAACAATGGATTTGCAACAAGAAAAAGACTACATTTGTTACAAGGAGCTTGTTCACTTTGTCTAGAAGCAACACAATGGTATTGATGCGAAGAAAAAAAAGTAAAATGTGAAGTACAGGATGTTAAAGGCACCTTTTCACCTTCTAGATGCAGCACCATAGAATCTTCGAGCAATATAAAGAAAGTAGCAGTAAATAAGAAATGGAACAACACTATTTGCGACAGCGCCGCGATTTTCATGACTAAAGCTAGATCACATGACCCACATCAGCCTATTGGATGCCAGAGAATCTGGACCACGGATGCCGCATTCAGAATACAGGCAACGCTATCGAAATGGTGAACAGACGCCTTTAATTTACAACTTCCAAAAAAAAAAAACTTAAAATCAGTGCAACAAGAAAAATTGTATGTAAGGCATAGTACTAGCCTAACACTCATGTTTTAAGCGATAGTTTACCTGGTTTTTCATGTTTGGTCCTGGCGTCGCAGAGAATTTGTTAGCACTATGACTTCAGGGCTCGAAATGAGCGGTATCGCATCGCAATTTGCACCACAAATTTAAACTTTAGCGATGCAAAATTAAATAATGTATTGCAGTTTAGCGACGCAACTGTATTAAACGAGACAACATAACAGCGTAGTCATGATCGTGTTGGCTGGCTGACTGACAAGGAGATACTAATTCCTCCTACTTTATAGGCAGGCCAAGCGTCACACATGCATTCTGGGAAATCATTGGTCCTACCATCACCTTCGGTATTTAGTTGGTGGCACTTCCGTTTCAGACACTGGTCAGAATAGTCTTAACGTGCATCGGATTTTATTCTATTGTTAATGTTTATTACAGGTCTATTTTTCTTTTTTTTTCTTTCCTATTTACATTTGTTTACATTGTTTGTTAACTGTAACCATTTTTGAAATTTTCAGCTTTTGTATTTGGCTCCTGCCACATTCTATTTGGAAACTGGCTGTTTGTTTCCCAAATAAAATTGGATGCCATAGTCTTAACCAAGGTTTATTAAATAGGTCTTGACCAAGCATACGTGCGTGTAGCAGAGCAAAAGTGAAACAAAATGGCTGTTGATTCACATAAAGTAAACTTTTTTGTATTTTTTTTTTACTAAATAAATTATTCTTTAAAAGTTGCTAATCATTTTGTCATGACTGCTGCGCAAATTTGTATTTTGCATCGCATTTCTGCTATGCAATTTTTCTAAGACAATTCGAGCCCTGGACTTGCATATTTTTTTCGTGTGTTTCCGATTTTATGGATTATTTTTGTGGGGTGTGGAAATGATACCTTACATCCTGCATTTTACACTTTAGGGGATTTTTTTTTAAAAGCTATAATCTATGTAGGGTTAGGTCGGGGCTGCTTTTTTTATTTTATTTTTTATTGGCTCCTTAGAGAGGTTTAGGATTTAACTATATGACGGCAAGTAGATGGCGCCACAGTAGAACGGCATCATTTAAAGTTGATGAACTTCCCTGCTTGGCTATCACCTTTGGAGTCAGCTGTGACAGCACCACTTAGCACCAAAAACCCGGTACCTCACACCGTTTAGATACGAAGGCTGTCCTTTGATAAAAATTAAAAATTCATTAATGATGGTGGGGACCTTAACTAACAATATTTCCTTCAATACAGGTGACTTTCTTTATTTTCCCCAGTGCAAAACGTGTTGATCACCTTCATTACCAACAGTCAACAAGAAATTAAAATATGTACGTTTTTTTCGTGAAAGAGTAGATTTTAAATTACATGGAACAAACTGTCAAATGTGTACGTAGTTTGCTATACGAAGTACGATGTTAAATAAGACTACGCTTGTTGTTACGCTACGTTTCGTTCTTACCACGTATTTTGGAGCTGCTTCACATCCCTCGGTGAATCTGGAATGCTTTCAAACGAAACCACTGTTTCCGGCTTAATAGTTGCGATTTCAGAACATCCTCGCCATCTTCCGTCATTAATAGCGCTTCGATTCTTGATCTTGACTATGCATCGCTTGATCGTGCTTGATCCAATTTTAGATCACCGCAGTCAGTGTTATTCAACAGAAAACATCAATTCCTGTTCGCACGCATCTCCCACTAGCACGCACTTCGCGAAAGGCGCGATAAAAGTAGCAGATTCGGCTGGTGGTGGCGCCAACAGTCAAGGAACGATCCATTTTCAACCGTTCGGGAGAAGGATGCATACGCCAACATATCAATAGTACTTACCGCCACTCAAAACCTCTCTTCAACTACTTAGCACCCTGCAAACCAAGCCTGTTTCTCTTTTCTTTCCTCCATGCTTGTTTAGGCCGCGGTTTCGGCTTATCTTATCAAATAACATCCTGTTGCCGCGTAAAATTCTACCTGATGCAATCACACAACCTGGAGATTAATGAACACGCCAGCGCCTCATTCCTGAAGCAACCCTGGATATAAACAAACTAAGATAACATAACTACCAACATATTCGCCTATCATATTACCATTCGACTATTTTTTCTATAATTGCAAACCTACATACGGGGCGAGGAATGATCGTCTAACTGAAAAAGAACATAATTGGAAAAATGTATACAGTATAACAATATAATGGAAAATCGCCTAACACGAAATTCATATAATGGGAAATTGTCTAACATCGCGCTGCCGCGCTCACTGCGGAAATCCACATAACATCAGAAGCTGCAGCCATATTACCCACAGGGGCTCGTCACAAAATACGAGTGGCTGGACGATATTATCACAGGGGCTCTTCACAAAATATTAAATATTTTGTGAAGAGCCCCTGTGATATTATCGTCCAGTTAGACGATTATCCATTATATATTTCGTTTAGATGATTTTTTTACATTTTTAATTTAGGCAGATATTAGACAATTATTCCATTTTGATGATTTTCCAGTTATACTTTCGTCCGACGTCCCTTTCTACACCTTAAAATGAAAGGAGTCGCCTTGTTATTAATTCCATACTCTGTACATTAAAGTGGCACTATCACCGATTGAAAGCAGACGAAATCTGACAACATCGAGCGCTATGTAGTACTATCTAGCTCCTGCTTGCACTATAAGCGAAGGAATGCGTAACGGCATTTCTTTTAACGAAACAAACAAGCCACGACATTCTTAATTATTGCGTTAAAATTTGGTTCGTCTTCGTGCATCTGGGAGCAAGCTTTACAGGTTAACAATAAAACTGCCGCTAGATGGCGCTAGGGTATTTTCGTTCGCATTTCAATCGGTGATAGTGCCACTTTAAAGGCACATTCCTACCAATGCCGTTTTTCTCAATCTTCCACATCAAGTACTGCCCCGAAGGTCTGGCCAAAAACAAACAAAAAGATGCCGAGCTTGGCACCTGTATCACCACACTCGGTACATCCAGTAAACAATTGGAAACAAAATTAAAATTTGTGGATTTGTATGTGATTTTTATTTTATGAACTTCATAGATTGTATGTGGTGCACTTACAATTGGGTAGTGTGAAAATAGTTTTTTTTTTTTTAAATAGAAATCGAAAGTGGGTGGTAACAGCATGCCCAGTACAACCCTGCGCCAGGGTAGTCAGATAAACCCAAACGGATACCTGATTGTCATTCTTGGAGGAAGGAAAACAGCACATTGATTTCATACTACCATACTACGTTGCAACCAAATATACGATTTACAACTTTCAAAACTAGGAAGTCGAGTTTAGAATTGAAGAGTGATGTGAGATTGTGTAATCATCCAGTTTTGAATTTGTTTGGGCTCTCGCCAGAAACCCAATTTTTGGGGCTGATAGCCTTGTAAGTCGGGTGCCAATCAATCAAAGAATCGTTCGTGGTGTTTTGTCAGAAAGTGCCTGCAACGTGTTGCTAAACACCACACCTAATCCGTCCATTAACGCAACACGATGATCAAAGTTTTTATTCCACGTTACCACACAGTTGAATCGGAGAACGGGAAAACACACACCGCATTTGAGATCGACGTATTTATATCGGGGAAGCACCACAAAGTGGAAAAA
>JAHWFP010029652.1:127637-147795 GCA_023313725.1 Lithobius niger
TTTTTTGGGGCCCTGTATTTTGCTTTTGCACCCCCCTTTGAAAAGGCTAGCTGCGACACTGGTTATTGTAGCTGACACACTCTGCTATTGGGTTGTCCACCATTAAGCCTCCAGGACGGCTAGTCTCATTTTCGGATTATAATTTCCAGGATGCATTTTAAACAGCGAAGCTTTTGCAAGAGGATTATCCATACATTTGCCCGAGATAGACTATCAGTCCTCGTAGTACGGAACCCTTAATTTGAGGAGGCATTTCATCTCTCATCATCAGGCTTTGAACTAGTTAGGGCGGGGTGGTCATGATATGTCTTACTCTTGTTGCTTCTTACCCATGGCTGGGTGGGGAAATCACCAGTAAGACGTAGACGCAGCAAGACACTGTGAACCATGACCTCCAGTCGTCACCACTTTAAACCCAGATGAAGGTAGAAGAAAATGCTCACAAAATACTTTTACTGTTTATTTCATAACGATCTAGTTTTAAGTATACCATTGATGCAATATTTATTAATTTTTCTGTGTTAAAGGCTTTCGTTTCAGTGTTGTTATTGTTATATGCAGTCATTGTCATATGTACAGAAAATGCACTTCTTAGGGACTGAATATTTTTAAAGTTTCATGTCTTGCTGGTATAATGGCAGTAGGGGCCAACCTTCTCCAATGCTGTCACCAGTTGCCATTTGTCAAATAAAAGTCAACAGGTGGCGGCTTGAATTTAGTCGTAGACCTTCTCGTCAATAAAAGGCAACTAATAGAGAGTGACACTCACCGTTGACATCTCAGGAACAGTGTAGGCCAAAAACGAACGTTTTGTGACGTCATACTCAGATTTACAAGGGGTGTAAAGTAGCTGTATCTGCACTAATACCGAGGTTAAAGTAAATTGTACAATTTTGTAAATGCGTAAATGAGAAAAACCAACATCATGCATGATGTATTAGGTAATGTGGCGAGCAAATATTGTGTTATGGTCAGCACTTTCTAAGGTGTCTGGCAAAGTGGCGACTGCTTCTGGACTGACATAGGGGAAGGTTGGTACGGCTGGTAGTGAATAACAGGATAATAAGCACGTTTAAGTATGTTTGAAATTAAACTATCCTCCAGTTGGAAGAGTATGTACCCCGTACTGCCAATTTTTTTAGTTCTACCCAACAGTTTGCTCTTCTACAGATCAAATTGTTAATACAGCTCAAAATTTATAATACATTTAAACTTGTTGCTTCTGTCCATATTTTGATCGTTTAAAATCTCAAATGATGTTACCCCAGCTGTTTTCGTCAGTGTACTCATGTAGCATCTGATGCCTTACTCATCGCTGGACTTAAAAACCAATATCCCCGCCTATATCGCAGAAGTGATAGACACGTGTGCTCATGTGCGACATTAGCGTTTTTGTGTTAAAATGCATTTTAACTTTCATCAATCTTGGTTATTTTAATTTTTATTAATATTGTTCCAACATTATTGCAGCATTACTTGCTTCTACTAATTAAAATAAGAAGGGTAGGCCTTTACCAAATGTAAGCCTAGTTGAGACTTAAATAAAAAAAACTAGTTGTGGGTATTAAATGGAAGATGTTTTTTTTTTATGTGTACGGTCCAAATCACCATGCGTGCAAAAAGTTCCTATCCGTCTGGTAACCACAACCAAACTGTCTGGCGAAGGCTCGAAAAATTGAAGACCTTTTTTAGTATTTTGATGTCCAAGTTTGAACCCCTCTATGTACTGCTGATACTCGTTTTCCTCGGGTAATATAT
This sequence comes from Lithobius niger, assembly GCA_023313725.1. NCBI lineage: Eukaryota > Metazoa > Arthropoda > Chilopoda > Lithobiomorpha > Lithobiidae > Lithobius > Lithobius niger. Next base: position 129,396 of record JAHWFP010029652.1, read on the forward strand.
AAAGGGTATCCTTCTCCCCCCCCCCCATGTTTTCCCCAGATTCAGAAGTTGCAGTGTGCATCCCCCCCCCATATTTCTGACCAGAAGTACCATATCAATTTTTAGTTGCTTCTTCAGCTGTGTATTACTTAGGCTTATGAGATTTATACCGATTTATTATGAAGGGATTTTACACATTTCTTTTGGGGTTTGTTGTTTGAACTTTAAATTTTGCAAATGCAGCAATTTGCAGGAAATAAAATGCTGAAATTCACTTCCGATATGCGAGCATTGATATCTGTAAGCAAAATGTTGTTACCGATGTCTATAATTGTAGAAATACACTTTGAGTGTGGTCTCATTAAAAACTGCAATAATTGCGTTATCAATCTTTTTTCCGAAGTTAAAAGGCAGAAAATCTGTCATTTTCCATTTTTGGTAGCAGTCGAACGATTTGACTGGGCACAATCTTGCACTCGTTGAAAAGCGGGAATTTCCCATATAATAAAATTATTTCTCGATGGCTATTCGGCATGCACTAATCAGACGAAATGTAGTAGACTGTTTTTCGCTGTTTCAAACTAGCTTTCCAAAGCATTTGAAGATTGCGTTCCCTCATTAATCAGTAAGCACCAAGTGACACGGCCGCCGTGGTTCACTTCAGATTTCACGAAGGTGTTTGTGCTTCGTTCGTCGTTGAAAATCATGAGAAAAATGAAGTTTCATAATAATAAAAAATTAAAAGAGCTACTACAACGTAATACTAAAACTGAAAAGAAGCCTATAAACCTTCATATTATCGCTTATCAGTTGAGAACAGTGCTAAGTAGCTTAACTTACACAGACTTTCGGATGCGTTTTCTCAAAAGATGTTCAATTTAATTTTTAGTTCGTCAGCACCCGTAACTAGGAAAAAGATTATTCTCCCAAACTATTACCGCCATTTATGTCACTTTTTTCTGCGCACCTTAATGAGTATGTATTGCGTGCAAGTAGTAAGTTAATCCTCATGTCTATTGCTTTTCACAAAAAATAAATATTTCGTTAGTGCCTAATAAAAAAAACTACACGAGTTCATGGGCAGCGACAATTTTTTCCCCCCTTCTCTGTGATTTTGTCGGCTGAGCTACAGCTTTTTCGGGTAACCTGGTTACCGAACTTTTTGCATGCATGCAAATCACCAACTAAATTAAGGTTAATTATTATAAGTACAAGATATCACAGGTAGACAGCTGTCCTTGGGTGTTTGTATAGTATCTCTGTAATGTGTGGTGCAGTGGCAACCCAGACCACTGCACTGTAACTGAGGTTGGCACTAATGACCTAGCAGTCGACGCGCCATTTAAGCCTCAACCTCCCCCCCTCCCAAGGCAAAATGGGGTGATTTAACCTTTCGTCTCCGACATCTGTGTGTACCTGCCGTCACTGTGCAGCTAGCAACAGCGGGTTGAGGGCAACGTACAGCTAACCAGCCCAGTGTGGATCTGTGAACCCCTACAAAAGCCAAACTTATTGTTATCATGACGAGTGTGATTATGCAGGTTTCCTTGCTTTCGATTGATGATGTACTTAGGTTTGTGTGTCAGAACACTGAGAAAGTGGTGAAAGCTACGTTAATTGGTGTGTCCTACTTCAAGCATTATGAGATTTCCTCCACCAGACAACAATTTTTTGCGGAACTCGCTCATATCGCTCAAAGCAAGAACAAAAAACTCAACAACTGCAAGAAGGTAATGAACGATGATCAAGCTACTAAAAAAAACGTGCTGATCTGGGAGACATCAGCAAACTCCTCTTTTTTGCGGGTGATGCAACCAAGTTGGAATAGTTTCCTGTAAGTGTTCCGGCCAATTTTAGCATCAGGCCAGCCATCAAACTTGAGTGGCAAGACATTGCCTGCTGGCTAAGCAGGTTTACGCTGTGAAAGCCACCATATTGGATAGACCGGTACCATGCAGTGATGTTGAAAAAAATCTAAATGGTTGTGGAAATGCCATGTTGTTGGCCTCACACCCTGGAATTAGTGCTTATATTTGATGTCAAGCAGAGTTGAAATCCCTCAAAGCAGACATCAATGCTAAGTATTATGCACTTTGTCATAATGCTGATCGACTACATGTTCCTGATCACAGTTTGAAATCAGTCAAGACTGCACGTTACCTGGAGTGACTGAGTTAAACGGGGTATTAAACCATTCAAATTGTGGTCCACTTCATGATGTAAACTGCAGGTAGATCAACAGCAACGATGATAGCCTGATTTGTGCAGTCGATGAACTTGCTCGGTCCGTCTAGGAGCTAGTGGTCGAGCAACTGGAAACCTGAGATCATTTGGGACGCGACGAGGAGTATCTAACTAATGGATCTGTCGCATCTCCGGAACCTAAAATTGCAGCAGACTTCCCACCGCTTCAGTTGAGAGGACAGATTGAACAATGCTAAGCATGACTGATATTGAACTCTTTCTTCTGATTCGACTCTTTCTGGAGCTGAAGAAAATGACTCAACTTTGGGGGAAGCCTTCTAATAAATTTGGGGCTAAGAAATTTTAGTTCCAGAAAAAGAAAATAAGGTCTTTGAGGAAACTTTTTAATCTACCTCGAACTGCTATGGTATCAAGAGATTGCAAAGTCAATTGCGGCAAAGGTAATATTACCCTTGATTGCTAGGATCAAGGGATTGCCAGTTATTGCAATTTAGTGGCCATTTTAGACCTGCATCACAGCATGTCATTGAGGTTACGGGTTGCAAAGATTATCATGTTAAATCCCCTGGTGCTGTCAAAATGCATTTTTGCTGTGCCACTTCGTTTTGAAAATGCAACAAATTTTTATCAGCAATTCAGCATGGTTGATTCTGATGCACCTAAGAATGATTTGGAAAGCTTATTCAAAGAATAAATGAATGTGGATGCTAACTGTATTAGATTGAAAACAAAATTATACATCGAAATCAGTAGAAAGGACAGTGATGTAACTAGTCGTTTGAGAGCATGGAACCTAATGGCGATTTTGCTAACACTGAGCAAACGATCGGGCACTACCTTGGCGGTTCCAAAAAAACAGTCGACCTTAGTGGAGCCACGGAGGTGGCTGTCAGGGATATTAGGCCCCTAGCTCTTGCATTCCTCTGAAAATCTGCTCCTCATTTTAAAGGGTTGTGAGCTCTAATGGAGTTAATAACCACTGTGCGTCTTGAGACAAGCTAAGGTCCAACAATAAATACTGTCATTAACAACTGTAAAAGGTATCCACGGTAACAATGCCTTTCATTCTTTGGCCAAAGCCAAGGAGGGTGAGGAGTGTCTTCAGTGAGGTACATGCACCCGCTGGTTTCTTGGAACTTTCGGCCTGAATATGTTTTTAATCGCATCCTGTAATGCCAGGGATGGTGCGAATAAACATCACGAAATACAAGTATTTGAATTTTTGTGGCCATTTTGTTTTTAAGGCCTCTGCAAATTGTTGGTATCCATTTATTTGAGCTATACACCCCAGAAAAAACAATAATTTGGTAATGCAGTTACTACAGGGAACAATTTTAAAATTTTTGGTTTTGAGGCAGCCATCTCGGATGCCATGTTGAATAGGTACATCTGCAGACACCAGTCACGCTTTGTGATGCTATAGTTGAATTCTCTGACCTCAAAAACATTATTTGACACTAGTTTCGTTCGTGTAGACCAAATACAAATATTTGAATTTTGGTAGCCATTTTGTTTTTAGGCATCTGCACAATTTTTGAGCTTATCACCATTGATATTCTTATTCTTGAAATTGAAACTAAGAGATTGAATCCTATCCCAAATTTCTTTACTTAAAGATCCCACGGGACCTTATTTTCGAACACATGCCCCCAGACTACATGGCCAATTTTAGTAAGTTAGAGGAAACGCAGCTTCCACCCAAAGACACTTTTCATTCTCAGGTAACCAGCAGTTACATTACGGACGAGGATTGTTCGTACGCCAATACCGTTTGGGAAGCTACTAATCGCACTACACTAGGTTCCTATCATGACCTCTACGTTATAGTGGATGTTGCGTTGCTAGCTGGCTGCTTCAAACATTTTAGAACCATTTCAGTATGATTTGGACCCCTGCCATTTTTAAACGTTGCCAAGATTAAGTTGCGACGGCACTCTGCGTATGATAGGGGCTAAGCTAGTGTGAGTTACCAGTATTAACATGTACAATTTATTTAGTAAGCAGATACGGAGAGGAGTTTTCATTATTCCTAAAAGGTATGCTAAAGTAAATAAACCTCTCTTACCTGACTTTGACCCTACAAAACCAACTACTTACATTGTCGACTACGACGCAACAAACTTATACGGTTGTGCTTGAGTAAGCCGTTACCCTATTTGGAATTTTAAGTCGCTGACTGAAGTGCAGTAATTGGCATCCTTAGGTGTACTGAGGTTACCTTAGGAAAGCACAACTGGTTATCTGTTTCAGGTCGACTTGCAGTACCTAGACGCATTACATGATGCACTCTGATTATCCCGTAGCTGCTGAAACATCAAAATCCCGTAGCTGCTGAAAACATCAAAATAACGCGTGACATGTTGTCACCATTTAATGTGGCTCCACCTACTAACACCTCGTCTCGTAAACTTATCCCTCATTTAGGTCAACGCAACGATTATGTTTGCTATCACAAGAACCCAGAGTATTACCTGAAGCAAGGAATGGTTTTAACTAGAATTACCAAGGGGATCAAGTTTATGGAATGAGTGTGGCTTAAGCCTTTTATTGATTACAATATTAACAAGAGGAAGGACGCTACGACGGAGTTCAAGAGGAACATGTATAAATTATTTTGTAACAGTAATTTTGGTAAGATCATGGAGAATGTAAGGAAACAAACATTAAATTGACTATTGACGAGGCTAAGGCATTAGGTTGATGAATTTATCCTCCTTGGGTTATTTCGACGTACTGAGGCTTGACCTGGTTCTAAAATGCACAAACTTAAGGTAACCCTATATAGACCCATGTACAATACGTCGAGTTCTGTGTATTGGAACAATCAAAATGTGTAATGTTTAATTTTCACTTCAAACTTTATGAAGGAATGATACGGGGAAAGTGTCTCCTGTTGTCCGATACAGATGGCATTACGGTATGTACGAGGTCGAAACACCAGACATGAAAACTTCTTTGCATTTGTTCGACACCAGTAGTTACCCTAGGGACCATGTGTTGTATAATGAACACGATAAAGTATTGGGGACTTTTACAGACGAGACAGGTGGGAAATCTATTTCTGAATTTGTTGTTCTGAGAACAAAAATGTATTCATTCGAATGTTGTGCAACTGTAAGAAAGTGGGGACAGGCATTCAGAGGACGGTCTGGAACGAGGTTGTGATATATAAAGACTACTCAACTTGTTTGCATGAACAAACCACCTTTTCCTACAAACAGGTTTCAATTTGTAGTTTTAAACACGAATTGTTCACAGTATTACAAAAAAGGTTGGTCTCGTCTGCTACAACGGGACACGTCACATGTTATCTGACGGGGGACTTGACCTAATTTTCGTTACCCCCTTTTCTCTTTAGCTCACCTTGAAACTCTACACATCTTCGATTGAATAAACATGTTAATGGAGGTAGTAGTGTGTCTAGTCTCGCAAGTTATTCAATAAGTGGTTCCAGGAAAAAATGAGGGGCTCGCTTCGTCGGCTCCTGGTGGTTCCCATTAAGCGTTGCGTTCCATCCGAGGTCGTTGGCTCATGTTCAATATGCATTTATTCTATTCAACAGTCAGACAGACTGGATGTTCTACTGCCTTTCTGTCAAGGGTATGGAAGAAGAAAGGAAGGAAAGAAGAAACGGGATAGTTGGGGAAAGATATTGAGGCTCTAAATTTCTGTTAGATACAAATGAACAAAAATAAGTTTCTGTGAGTAATATAGTGTAATTAACCGAACTGACACCCTTCCATGAATCTCAGTTATCTTTGTCAAGTGTTTGACCTTTGACACAATGTTTTGACATGTCTAAATACGTTTGATCGTGTAAGAATTGATCCGAAACCGACGCTATTTTGGGGCTCGGCCATCTTGGGTCATCCTATGCGTGCCACCATCTTTGATCGTAACGTCACTTCTGGTTGGTGATGTGACCTGTGATGCCACTTCCGGCCCACTACCGTACTCCTATTTACTACTCGCTCTTCCCGTTCGTGTAGGAGAAGTGGGGTCAGGTTACACTGCACATTTGGTGGATTGCCAGGCGGGTGGCTGCGTAAAGCTTCAGACTAACGGTCGCCACACGCCAGTTGGCCGGTAAAACGTGATAGTTAGCGACAATACGACACTGTTGCACTCGACAAAGTTGGCGACTACTGTCACGTTTTATTTATTGAAAATGAAACGAAGAAGATCCACTTTATTGTAAAAAAAAACTTGGCAAACTTATAAATTATACAGGGTGGTCCACAAAAAAACTAACTACCCAACATTTTCTAAGTCCAACTTTTCTAGTTAGCGCCCCTCAGAACCAGTAGAGAACAGACATTTTCACGTTTCATTAGATTTGTTTTGTCTTATCTGGTTCTGAGGGGTGCTAACTAGAAAAGTTGGACTTAGAAAATCTTGGGTCGTCAGTTTTTTGTAGACCACCCTGTATAAACTAGGCACGGCGACAAAATTATAAATTGTACTCATTGGCGACCAAAAAATGTATTGTGGCGACTAAACATAATCAGTCCACTGGCCACTGTCTACTAAAGAAAATTTCTAATCTGAAGCTTTATGGCTGCGTCTATGGGATGACCTGGCACTGTCGTACAGGTCGGACAGCACTTTCACAAGCGGACATCAGAATAAAGTACGCCATTATTTTGGTTTGAAAGCAATGATGTCACCAACTGTGGCATCTTGTGTAATCTCGCCCGTGCTTAGTTTACGATGGGAAATAGCTCTGCTATAGAGCAGCGACAAGTCGTTGAGCTAGCTGCAAGGGTCACTGGATGAAAATGGAGGTAAAAAACAACAGCATTTTTAGTTAACCCGATGCTGTGAGAGCGGATTCCTCAGGCAGAAAAAGCGTGGTTTTATCCAATTTCTTACACTTCGAAACATGGAAGGAAAACGACTCCACGCTGAAAAATACAACAGCTACCAACAAATTCAAAAAATTAGCATTTTCATGTCTAAGAAATCCGCTATCAGGGCACTGGCCTGACAAATCACACTGATGTTTTTACCGTTGTGATGGTGGTGTGACTACATTCACCGGGGTACGGGGGGGCCCCGCGCCGGTTGTAGGTTTGAGCACGATTAAGACCCTGGCCTGGTGCACCTTGGCGAGATATACAAGAGAGCGTCAGCAAAAAGCGATCGTTTGTGACGTGTGTTCTATCAGTAATCCGAAGATTAAAGCCTCATTTTCTAAACTGGGAAGTTAAGTGTTTGAATGTCACCATGGACATAACATCCCCTAAGACGGAGTGTGACAAAATAGTGCCAGGGCAGGCCGCTGTTTAATGACGACATGGTGGACATTTCCCAAACTCTTAGTGCAGTGCCACGAGAAGAACAAAGAAGAAAGCATAAACTGGGACGAGCAATGCGAGGCAGCCGTGGGCGGCAGAAGAGTGAGTGTGCCACTGCCGCATATCCAGTACCCCTTGCAGCTAGCTTAATGGCTGGCTCCAGCTACGAATTCTGAAGTGAATAAGCTGCTATTGTCACTGCTGTGATGTATAGCTCTGACCGAGGTCGAGTTGAACGATAGTATATAGGAAGGTTGATCACTCCACAGCTCATTTAGTCGTTTTCCCACCAATATTTTCGTGTGACGTCACTGACTCTGGTCTGGTTTGACTTGTGCGCATGTGCTTAGCTTTTTTTTATGTGCTCCCTGCCGTAGCCATGGCGCCAGAAGGAGAGAGGGACAATTTTGCTAGGTAAAACCCATCGGAAACTAGATCAGGATGGCGTTCAAAAGCTCATGATGAAATTCCCTGATTTTTCCAGATCAATATTAACACTTTTCCCTGTTTTTTTTTTGGTCGAAGAAAGGTTCAGTACAGGTCTAAAAAATTTTTTTCACATTTCACTCAAATCTCAATAACTATATCGCATTGCTTTGCTAAGTCAAAAATTGCACTGTCCTAACTTGTATTGGGAAAGAGTTAAGAAAAGGCCACAATCTGAACAAAACTAAAAACTCACTTAACACGTAACATCCCACATTACTTAGGCACCCAAAGGCAGAAAGGGGTGCGACTATGTCGCAGATAATCTGGCACAGTCGCATTTCTGCCGTGTCGCCAATTTTTGACCGATTTAGACATTCCAATACACCATTTTAATCGTCTCGAAAAGACCTTTCCATTGGTGGAATAGCCAGATCAATAGAATAAAGCACTGAAAAGTTGTTCAGTAAAAACCAATAAATATGCACGTAGCCATACGAAAAAACAGATTAGCTGCAGACAATTTTTCCCTGACAGTGATGATACCTGCGTGATATAGTTTGTTCCACATTATGTTTTCAGAAAACTGACTGGATGACGACTCGTTTCCTTGCACTAAGAGTGCAAAAACGTGTGGATATCACACTTGTAGACTCAACTAAGTTACTGTTAGAGTTTACGAATGGGACGTTTACGGATTTTTTGCACTCGCAGTGGAAGAAAACGTGGCGTTATACAGCCAGTTTTCTGAAAGCATAATGTGGAACAAAGTATAGGTACTATATTGACAGCTGCCAGCAGTTCAATTGCTTAAGTGGCACTATCACCGATTGAAATGCGAACGAAAATACCGTGGTGCCATCTAGCGACATTGATATTGTTAACCTGCATAGCTTGCTCCCAGGTGCACGAGGATGAACTAAATTTTCACTCAATAATTAAGAATGTCGTGGCTTGTTTGTTTCGTTAAAAGAAATGCCGTTATGCATTCCTTTGCTTGGTGTTAGCAAACGCTAGGTGGTACTACACAGCGCTAGCGCTAGATGTTGTCAGAATTCGTCTGCTTTCAATCGGTGATAGTGCCACTTTAGTCTTTACTCTCATCATCTTAAACGCTACCAATAATACGATAGAACAGGAAAAAAAAAAGAGATATAATAACTGATTTTGTTACTGTGGGCCATGTTTGTGCTTAGTAAGCTTCAGTCTTAACTTTGTTTTAATCAGATTGATTTTTTTAATCTCAGCTTGAAAATGAAAAACGCGAAGGAAGGCGAGACCAAGCAAACTCAGCGCTCAGCAAGCAAGCCGCTGACTTTTAAAACATCCCTTTTTTTTTTTATTTCAGTCGCCGTTTTTGTTCTGATCTGTAGGTGGCTTTGCTCTGACGCGTGGCCTTGAGTGGACCGACCCAATATATTCTTTAATACTGTAAATGTATACTCACGATTTTTTACATCTGGTTTTAACAATGTTTACAGCTACGTCACGTATTGCTCACAGTTTCTCACGTCTTCGTTCTGATAACATCGTAGGTGGTTCCCGAGGAATTAAAGTTTCGTTCCTTGAGGCAAAAGTGCTCGTGAATGAGAGAAGTGGTTTATAAACTTTTGCTTGCTTTTCCAGCTTGCTGCGTTCGTCGCTCCTCTCTAGGCCAGTCAGCTTGTGTTCTCTTCCGGTATTAGCAGACATGCAAGCATGGCCAACTGAGACAGTAGCTGCGCTACACTCAGCGCAGCTACTATCTCAGTTGGCCTTGCATGCAAAGAATCGTCCAGTACCGTACGGATTGGTATTTGAACAAAATGTATGCGGGAAAATTCGTAGTTTACTCACATACCGCATTCACTTGGTCCAGATACGAATTGCGTTGAGTTCTCAGTCCGTACGGTACTGGACGACTATTAGCGTGTTTGTCACTAACCGGAAAAGCAGCAAGCAAAACAAGGTCAATTAAATTCCTGATTAAATTATATAGCATGCTGACCGGTCTGGAGAGGATCGAGGAACGTAGCTACTACCTCAGTTGGCCCTGTTGCGGCCACACGGCGTTGCTTCAAGACCACGCAAGAGGGCACTTTAGGTGTCAGCTGTTCTCAAAATAATAATAGAACGAGGCTACAATGGAGGACGGATAATCGACTGCGCAGTTTGTATCACACATACATCATCGTACTGTTTACTGTTTTAATTTATTATAACTGAAATTAGATCATCAAACTGTACTCTTTGAAGCCTTTCCTTTTCGTTGTTTCGCCCTGTTGGGCGCAAGCAACTTGTGACAACGGGATGTCTTTGCGAATGATAGCAAACCGATTACTGAAACATGGGAGAAGAATCGTCAATGAAGTTTGGCATCGAAATAAACCCCCGGCCACCACCAGAATCGCCGACGTATTGTTTAAAGAAGCTTCCAGAGATGGTCGGCTCATCCAGGGAGTTGTCAGTAATGCCGAAGCTTCTCTCACGAAGAATTCGTCGTCTTTGTCCAGAAGTTGGTTGAAATGGTTCGTAGATACTCCGGCAGCAGACATCAGAAGAAATGCAGCCAAACGTCTGATGTATGGAGGTCGACAGGCGACTCCATACCTCGGATTTGTGGGCATCAATTTGATATCTGGCCATGGCCTTATCACGAAACATGATGAAATGGAAAGCATCTGTGAGGAGATCAGAGTACGTAATGTAATGTAGGGTGCATTGGAAAATTACAAACATTCTCACAAGATATGATATAGCAAAAAGAAAAACGTAAAATGACCTAATCCATTTGTGCTATGTTATTTTTTTTAAAAATGACTCCCACCAACTTTTTACTCCTAACTGCGAACACTGGAGCAGAATCTTGCATAGTGACGAGGTGTTGTCAGTTACAGTTAAGTGGTCGAAGTTGGGACCAGAAAGTTGGTGGCTACATTTTTATGTAGTGTTAGCTTGGACAAACCATTCTCTTCGAGGATGTGTCGCTCGTAGTCACGACGTAAACACTTTGATCCAGAAACCGTTGTTAGATGTTTACAGCCGCGAGCGCCACCACCAGGGCCTGCCCAGACGCGAAATGAAAACGTCTACAGGATAGGTGGGTGAACGGATAGCACAACCGCTATCTGCCCGGGAGGTCCGGGTTCGGTCCTGGTCTTTTCCACCCTCTAGCATTTTGTGGAAGAGAAGGGCCCTCTGGTGCCTCGTGCTCATGTTGATTGTGGCATGTCAAAGATCCTGGGATTTTCCGCTTGGATTTCTCCAGCCAAAGTGTCCCTCTCGCCGCGGCTCGTAATTATCCTCATCTTCATCTGGAGGTGAAGACGGGCTGTGACGCCCTGTTTCAAAGTGGAGAGCTAATATCAGCATCAGCATCTACGCACAGTTATGGCAAAGGTGAAACTCGTCAAATGCTTCTCCGTTTCGCACTCGTCACTCGCATTTACTCATGCGCAGTCTCATGAAATACGAACTGGCGCTGCGATTGCCGGTGGGGCAGGAGGTAACACAATTGGAATTTCAGCTAGGCATTGAGTGACCCGTCATTCTTGAAGAGAGTAGCTTGTACAAGGTGTCGGTACTACACTTTATACGGTACATACTTGGAAGATTCAGTTATTATCTAAGGGTTAAAGGACAATTTTGGATTCAGTTGTTTTTGTTAAGGGTTAAAGGATAATTTTGGAATTTTTGTTCAGAAATATTCTTGTACGTCTGCACTAATAATATGTAAAAAGAACAAGTGTTGTCCTTGGAGCTAGAAGATGAATAGGCATTTGACATATTGTTTGATTTTGATGCCTGTAGGTTATGTCTCGATGCTTCAGCTTTACATTTTTATTTATTTACTAGCTAATTTAACTGTCAAAAATTTTATGGTAAAAAATTGAATATATTACAACGCACACCTCTGATAAAACTGCCACGATAAATTGTGATCTGGTGACAAGATTTATAATTTGTTGCCTTATAATTTGTAGATAAATAAGTCTGATAATTTCGTAGAGTTGCTTTGCATGTGCCTTCCTGTGTTTAAGCTCGGTGGCGGATCTAGGATTTTCTAGGGGGGGTTGCTGCTCCTTGTCAATCCAATGTCAGTTACAGGTCTGGGGGAGAATTGCAAGCTACCCCAGCAGGGTTTTGGGCAGAGCCCGTGAAACTTTTACATTTTTAGCTGTTTTACTACTTTTTCTGGCTTCTAGAGGACATGCTTGTAGACCAGTTTAAAATGCCTGAAAGAACCACTACAGTATTGTCAAAATATTCATTCAGAAGCCCCCCTCCCCAACCCAAATCATGGTGACTAAATACCACACACTGACAGCCCACAATGACATCTGATTACTACCTCAATAGCTACGCTTTTTCATCGGCGGTTTTCTTCAATGTCGTTTTGCACCCTAGGTTCACTTTTGAAGAATTCTCTAGCCCGTAATGTAAGGGACTTCCTAAAAAAAAAAAAGCGACTCTCTTTAGGGCAGCGGTGAAAAAAAAACTTGCATCACTTTTTCCTTTTTTCCATTCTGACCAAGTAAACAACACAAAAATGTGTTGGGCTAAAGGGGGGTGCGACCACACCCTGTGAACCCACCAGGGTTCGTACTTGTCCTTGAAAACCTTGAAATGTCCTGGAGAATGAAAGTAAAATTCCAGGCCTGGAAAAGTGCTTGAAAAATGTTAAAAATGCCTCTCAAGTCCTGGAATACTCCTGGGAATTGGGGTAGACCTTACAGAAAATTGCTTTTCTGTTTTCCATGTTGGAAATCGGTGCGCAATCATACAATGATGAAAAACACACAACTTGAAAATAAAACTAAAGCGTAACATATTGTAGGAACTTTGCATAAAATCGCTGGCACACCAAAATGGAATTGCAACAATTGCAGTAGCCTACAGTGTTCCCTTGGTTGAATTTATGAACGCGTTTCAGTCAAAGCTTTTAATTGATTTATTAATTATTTTTGTTGTGGTCCTTCAATTGTCATTGAAAAGTCCTGTAATTTTATGTTTACAAGCGAGTACGAACCTTCACCCACCTAAAACCCACTGGTTGAACCGTGTGGCAATAAGCAATCAATCAGTAAGCATGATTAATTATAGGAAAGCATTGTACTGTGAAATTCAAAATCAACAGTCAAATGGCTTATTTTTTCCATAATCGCTTAATTTCAAAAAGAAGACACACACACAGTCTTGCTAATTTTCAACAGTACCCCTACTGTCTTCATCAGGCCCTCCAAAGTTCAATTTAGGTCTCTGGTTACATCCTTGCTTGTTGTCAGTTGCTTGGATTTGAATTTGGCAGTTATCACAGCCTCCAGTATTTGCAAGGCATGGCATACATCGTGGCCTCCTATACTTGCAAGGCATAGGGCCAATCTGGCCTCTTGTTTATTCTCCACTTGTGCGCCAATCGCTCTCCTAAGTCTTTTCCTACTAAATGTCCCACGTTGGGGTGTGAAGGACCCTGGATGTTCATAAGAGGGATACCATTCTTTTCATGGTGTTGGATGGCTATAGATTCGAGGTAACAAAGATGACTGTCCCGTGCTGAATTAGAATGGATAAGCGTTTCTGTTCTTTCCCAACCAATCTCGTGCTGTGTGGCAGTACAATGGGCTGCAATGCCGTAATCTTCCGCCTCATTCCAACGTTACCCATGGGCTGGCCTAGCCGAGTTTTCACTCCTTTCCTAGTTTCACCTACATACATGGCACCGTATCCATTGCACGGCACTCTATACACCCCTTCTCTATACACCCCTTCTCGGCTATACAACCCAACACACTCTTCATAGCCACTTCATCCCTAGCTTTTTGAGTCACTCGTCCACTTGTCACTTGAGCTTTCGTCTTTGTACTCCCTATACGCTTCTTCAGCCCTTCAACATTTCTCAGATATGTCTTAACTCCTAAAACCAGTTTTGCACAAGGTTTGGCGGATAGGGCCACTCACTCCATCCAGATAAGTTAGGCTCACTCTCGGACATTGCTCATTCTGCCTCTAATTTAGTCCACTTTCTCTTTCAGTTGTTTTCTCTTTCTTCTTCTTGCTTTCAATCGAAATCGCCTTCTTCCGCAACCTGTTCAACAGTCCAGCTGGGTAGCCCAGTTTAATAAACTTGCCCCTAGTTTCATGGAGGTGGGGTTCTGCTATCTCCAAATTGCTCAAGTTTCAGACCATTCGCACCATCTCATTTTGCGCATTGGCCCGAGCTGTATGGAATGCCACGCATTGTTGCCATAGGCTTTTTGTAAGGCTGAAACACCACCTTCTTTTCTCCTTCAACTCTTTTCACTAGAATGTCCAAAAAGGGCAGCACTCCATGCTCTTCTTCCTCTACCGTGAAGAAAAGATTACCCTGCCAGTTGTTGACTTTTTCAGTACCATTCCAAGGGCACTCCTTTTCAGCACTGTGAAGATGTCGTTCACAAAACGCTTCCACATCCGCAGACTTAACCCAGCTGCCAGTATCATCTCGTCTAGGTGTTGCAAAATCATTTCTGCTATTATTGACGAGCTGGAGTACCCCATCGGGGCCCCCTCTTCTTGCCAATACGTCTTCTCACCAAACACTACGTAAATGGATGACAATAGAACTTTTAGAAGTGCTCGATCATGCTTAAAGTCTTCCCTCGGAATGTGATAGCGTCTTCGTGATAGTGCCAACATTTCCAAAATCAGACAGTGCGACAGGCTCAGGAACAATTTGACTATATCGAATGATAACCATCACTAAACCCTCTTCAAGCTCAAGATCCTTCAACTCCTCAAGCAAGTCTTCAGTCTTCAGAAAAGAATGGGATCTCCCTTATGAACATCCAGGGTCCTTCACACCCGGACGTGGGACACTTAGTAGGAAAAGACTTACGAGAGCGGTTGGCGCACAAGTGGAGAATAAACAGAGGCCAGATTGGCCCTATGCCTTGCAAGTATAGGAGGCCACGATGTATGCCATGCCTTGCAAATACTGGAGGCTGTGATAACTGCCAAATTCAAATCCAAGCAACTGACAACAAGCAAGGATGTAACCAGAGACCTAAATTGAACTTTAGAGGGCCTGATGAAGACAGTAGGGCTACTGTTGAAAATTAGCAAGGCTGTGTGAGTGTCTTCTTTGTGAAATTAAGCAATTATGGAAGAAATAAGCCATTTGACTGTTAGAGGAAAGCTAAATTTTTCTTCGTTTGGGAAGCTTAAGTCTGCTTACATTCGTGCAGACCCCCATGCTACTTGGCATACCTTTTTCCCAAAGTGGTGACTTTAATTTCTTGCATGATTTGGACATGAATGTTGCGTCTACCTTAGCAGCATTTGTACAAGGTAGCTACTGCATTATTAAAAGAAAGTTGCTTTTACTTTTATAGGATCTGGTTCACTATAAATCTTAAAAGCATTTCAGAGATATAAACTAAGAATCAATAGGAAGGAAAATGTGTCAAAATTCTAGCCTGGAAATCATTAATAAACCATTTTTATATTTAAATTGAAACCTCGCTTGTTGTTGGAGGCTTCACCTTAATCGTTCAGGAAGTATGTTCAACGGCTCTTACATGGTTAGATTTATTGCTAATTTTGGGTGTGTATTTCCTTTGCTTAGGTAACATTAAGTGCAATCTATGGAGAAACACAGAAGTCTGGCCCAACAGTATCATCGCTTGACGATTTAGCCATTGGTGAAGCAGTTGCTAAAGGTTGTAATGCTGTAGTTCATGCTGCAAAATTAAGATCGGAACAGGAATCGGGTAAGCATGCCCTTTTAAAAGCAACTTTAAATATTAAGTTGATTGTAGGCATTTATTTACATCACAATCATGCTTCCATGCAATAAGCAATTAAACATATACATTAAAATACACCAATAATGAAACGGATTTGTTGTAACTGTGTTAGACCTACCAACCTCATTTTGATGTTTCAGATGAAACGAAACCAAGTGGTGAAAACATAATAGAAGAGCTATCTCGGGGCAAGTTCAACGACATGAATTTGGCTGTGAAGATGATGTTCAACTACGACGCAGAATCCAATGCCGCAACGATTCTCCGAGCCATGAGAAGGGAAATTATTCCGGCACAGGTTGTCACTGTTAGCGAACACGGGTAAGTGGAAATGCTTTTTTTTAATCGACCAGAAAAGTGCCATGATCGTCGACACCGGTTGCAAGCAACCAGATTTTTCTTATACAATTTAAAAATATCAAAGAGCCGATTTTTACTTTGAGAGAGTATCCAGCAAATTCGTAAGATCGATCTACGTTTTCTTTGCTCTTTCTCAAACACAAAATACCGTTCGGTATTCGGAAATTTTCGGTCTCTTCCTGCAATCTTCTTCAGCTCATTTCGATGGTGTTTTTCTTCGGCCTACATCATTGCTGTTCTGCTTGCCCAGAGTTGAATTTTTCCGTGTAGCCCTCAATATTTATAAGACAGTGCATCCCACTACTCTACAGAAGTGTTCTTTCACGTCAGTGCGCAACAGGTATTGAATATTAGGCGTAGCTGGGGCTTGGATGTTGAGGAGCTGATTTTTGTCTCCCAGGTGTGCCAGGCAATTCAGTCACACCTGGGAGACAAAAAGCAGTAGGCCGTCAAACAAGACAAGTCAAGACAAGTGGGCCGTAGAAATACACCATCCAAATAGCCTGAAGAAGTTTGCAGGAAGATACTTTCCATCCCCTTCAAAGCAACCGAAAATTTGAGAATGAGCAAGGAAAACGTGGATCGATCTTACGAATTTTCTTATACAGTATCAGAAAATTAATAGTGATGTCCGCACAGTTCTTAAAAACTATGCTTTAAAACCAAAACAAAGTTAATTATATACTGTATTTACTCCAATCTGAAGCACATTATTATTATTTTTAAATAAATTACAGGGCTTTGGATAGGTTTGGTGACACACATTAGATTCACATTAATGCGATAATCGTCATCCATGTAGAATGGATAGTTGAAGAAAGCTCCACGAAAAATGTTGCTTACATTCCTAACATTTCACTGATTTTGGGGCCCAATGATGATATTCCGTTGATGGAAATTAAACCAGTTGCTGTAATCGCTTCTTGAGAAACTATTTAGGGGAAAAAAGTTTTGAATTAACATATGAGCTAAAAATAAGTTGTTGGCAAGTCACAGCAAATCAGAAAAATGGCAGAGATCTGATTTTCTGTTTTGTTAGTAAATATCTAATATCTTTGCATAACGGCTTCTCCTTTTGGCAATTATTTTATTGATGTATGTAAAGTAGTGTTTCAGTTCTAATGTCAATGCTCGTGCAAATTTACCAAGAAATTTATCTGTGTATGATAATATTGTTGTAGGAGTGCGCGTTCTTCTAAGTCCCTGCCACCTCATCCGAACATTGTTACGATGCATTGTGCCTTTGCTGACCGAGTACCCTCTTTGCCGGAAGCACAAAGTCTCTACCCTGATGCACTTCCTCGACGAATTTATGAAGATGGGTCTGGAAGAAATATGACTCTTTTCATGGTTATGAAAAGGTTAGTAGAATGTGCTACTTTATAGTAAGTGTTAATACGGGCTGAATTTTTGTTCTGTTACCCAATGCGACTTCATTTATTTTGCTTAAATCCCATGTTATTAGTTTTCACTAAATAGCTCCTCCATACAGTGGAACCTCGATTATCCGAACCACGACTATTCAAACACCCTGATTATCCGAACTCCCATTTTCGGAAAATAGTCAGAAATTAGCCGATTTTCAGACATGGAATACGATTTCATCTTGCCTTATTTCCGCTTTTGGAAGTATTTCATTACAAAATTTTTTTTGACCAGTCTTGTACATTCACATAACATTTACTAACACTAAAATTTAGCGAATTAAAAGTTTAATTCCTTTGTTTTGCATGCAAATTGGAGTTAATTAAAAACTAGATGTGAACTTTTAACTGTTTGGATGGCAACCTTGTTTCATTGTTTGGGCAATTGGATTATCGTCCGGAGTTTTAGGGTTTAACTTTCACTTCCCAGCCATGGTGGGAGATGCCTTCTGATTTTTCGGATTTTCTCTTCCCTCAGCTGAAGTACGGGTTGATGATTGAAATACAAAAGAGAAAACAAATAAGTTCACTTTGTGGTTGGTTGCTGACAATTTGCCCAGCTATAGCTAGGTGTCCAAGCTGTTCAAACTAACTTTTAATCATCCTGCGCAATGCATGCATGCATTAGAATGAAGAGTTACAGTTTTCAAACGTTATTTCTTGGTTTTAACTGTAGATACCACATGAGTTTGCAACAGTATTTAGAGACTCACACGCCTTCACCTACCACTTGTCTCTTGCTACTATCTCAGTTATT
Organism: Lithobius niger; assembly: GCA_023313725.1. NCBI lineage: Eukaryota > Metazoa > Arthropoda > Chilopoda > Lithobiomorpha > Lithobiidae > Lithobius > Lithobius niger. The sequence goes on from JAHWFP010029652.1 coordinate 147,607, forward strand.
GGAAGGAATTGAATTTATGGTACGCCAGAGGGTTGCACATCGGGATCTGAAGTGCGATAACATTTTATTGGACATCAGCGAAGGTATGGTTTAGTTAATGTAAGGAAAAAAAATGCTTTACCACTAAAACTTTTAATGTCGCCAGGGCTCGAAATGTGCAGAAAAATTTGCATGGCAATTTGAAATAAA